>CAMOHE010051532.1:0-24052 GCA_946598075.1 Artocarpus hirsutus
ATAGGAGTCTAATAAATACTCAGGATTAAGACTGTCAAATATATAATCATCATAGTGATAAATTTAAATACTCTATTTGTAACGGATGATTATTAGAGATTCAAAATTTATCTGGTCCAGTCCTATATAATCTCATTACATAAAGTACCTCCAATCCAATGTCTCTACATTAATAGTCTGGATAATGACTATTTCATTCTAAATGTGATTGGACCATACTTATAATATTTAATTAAAGATCCCAAACTTTAATTAATTATTACGTATTATCTATAAATTTTATCCCTAAGCATATAACACTTATATGCTAAATTTATAGTCACATAAATAATCATGGAATTTTCTTGATGTTTATAACTATATTCATAACACATATATCAACCAAAATAATTATAAATATCACTTTATTTATTTATTATCAAAATGTACAATGTCACAGCTTTTAGGGCACTCAACCCAACACAATACTCTTACCTTTCTAAATTTTTGGAGGGCGCGTTTGGTTATTATAGTTGTAAGTCTCTCAATGGCTGCATCTTATTCATACAATTTCTAGATTGTAATATGTTTTCAACCAAAACATGATTTTAACATTGAAACATTTAAAAAATTAGACTTTAAGAGAGATGCTAAAAAGAAGGGGAAAATAAAAAAGATAAAAGTTTTAGGAAGAAAAACAAACAAAAAGAAAAAAAATTTACAGAAAATGCCCCCAAGTGAACACTGTTTAGCAATACTTCATTGTTCTTTTTCACTTTTCAATATTGCCTTTTTATAATTATTTTCTTTTTATTTAAATTATGATTTTACATTTGTATCTTGTACAAAAACCATACCAAAAAAATAACTTCCTTTCTTTCAATTTCAAAGTTCTTTTTCTCTCTACTTCCCCATCTCAGATCTCCCTGTCTCTTTATCCCTCGATCTCCTTTCTCCTCATGCTTTCTCTCTCTCTCTCTCTATTTGCCCTCAATTCTTCTCTAACGAGGGAGATCCACCATCAAGGGAAAGAGGAGATCAATGTCGATGATGGATCTTGTTCAGACTCGTCTGCAACATTCGACGAACAAAGGATCTCTTCGTCATTGAGTTTGCGATTGCAAAGCCGCCGTTCGAGATCTCGTCCATCGTTTAAATTCACTTTCCCATCATCACAATCTTCGCCTCCAAGAAAGTACATCCGGTTTCTTCTCTGTTGATCCGGCGCTACAGATTCGACTATGTCGCTAAGATTTGGAGTCACCACTGCAAGTGCAGCGTCCATCATGATCCTAGTGTCTGTAAGGTCTGTTGGTTCATATTTGGTTTACTCTATGGTGAATTTTGCTGCAGGTTTTGTTAGAATAGGAATCATATTTCTAGTAAATTAATGCAACTCCTTCATATTGTAAACATTTGAAAATAAGAACTAGTTTGTGTTTAGCTTTGTAGATATTGCCAAATGTATTAATATGAATGGTTTTAATCAGAACCAACGCTCAGTCTTTGATGAATAATAAAAATTTTTGGGAGGCTACTACATAGATTTTGTTGTGACATTTTTTGAACACACAACATTTTTTTAACATAGAGATTTTTGGTATTTTATGGTTCTTTTTATGGCTTTCATATGTCCTATTGCAATTCTTTTTTTTTTTTTTGCCAAAAGTTTGCTGCAGAAACTTTTTGTAAGAAAATATTGTGCTCTATAATGTTTTTTGATTGCTTAAGATATATCTATTTGTATCAGAATCCTTTTCTACCAAAAAAAATCCATAGCAGCTTTGGAAGAATGCTTAATTTCTATTCTTATTGCCATGCCAAGGCATTCCCTAGAAATGTGACGAAACTTGACAAGTTCAACTTCGGATCCTACTAGGTTATGCTCTAGCACCCCATGTTGGCGACTGAAAATGGTTAGTAATTCTTTGTTTCAAAGAAGATATGATAAAACCTAGTAGGTTCCTGATCCGGAGCTATAAGGTTATGCTTCGGCACCCTATGCCGACGATTGGAGGCAGTTGGTATTTTTTTGTTTAGAAGAAAATATGACAAACCTAGTAGGTTCCAGCTCTAAAACCTACCAAGTTACGCCCTAGCACCTCGAGCCAGTACCAGAAATGATCCATATTTTTTTCTTTCAAAGAAAATATGACAAAATTTGGCAAGTTCCAACTCCAGAAGTTTTGCTCCAGCACTCCGCACCGGTGACTAAAGGTAGTTGGTATTTCTTTGTTTTAAAGAAATTATGACAGAACCTAACAGATTCCTCATTCGAAACCTATCAGGTTACGCTCCAACACCCCATGCTAGTGTCTGAAAGCAGTTGGTATTTCTACAAGAGAAAGAGACGAGTATATGGGAAAGTCGAAATCTATAAGACTAGATTGATGACAAAGGGATACAAGCAAAAGGAAGTAATCAATTATGAGGAAACATTTTCGCATGTAGCCATACTTAAGTCCATCTGCAATTACTAGGAAACCTTTTCGCCTGTAACCATGCTTAAGTTTATCTGCATTCTCTTGTCTTGTAACACCTGCCATTTTTCATGTAACGAAAAATGCATGTTATTTAACGATGCTATGTGATTTCTTATAAAATAATGTTATTAACCATTTATTTTGAGATTTATGATAGGTGACGACCATGTGGAGTTGATGTGCTCTAAATGTTCATGCCATTAATGACGTAAGCATAATAGATAATTCATGTTTTATTCTTATATTAAAGAATGTGGGACTTCGGCAATTTGACAGTCCAATGGATTTTATTGGCATGTCGAATTGCCCAGCTTCGGCAAGCCTCTCTTGAAAGTTCGGCAAGCCAAAAGCTGCAGTCGTGCATCCAGCAAAAAACACATTTATTATGTGAAATGTGATATCATATGATATATGTTATGATATTTCCATGTGTTCAAGAATGAATGAATTGTATGCATGTCTTGATTTGTTTACACTTAGTGCACATGTATGTATATTTCCACTAAGTATGAATTACTTGCACACTATAATATTGTGACATATGCATTGCATGGCATACATTAATTCAAGTAATAATTTAATGTGCATATGTGCATGTGGTAAGTTGCCATGCAAATGAAGAGTATATGCAGCTTGTATTATTTTTAAGCTAATTAAATATTTAGTGTGTGATGATGGTGCATTGAGCACTTAAAAGGGTTTCATCCATGCTTTGTGCACCGGTTGGTTTTGAGTGTTGTGTATAATTTTGGATATGGACAACAATTCTTGATGTTGTTGAGAGGAAAAGAAGTGCATGGAGCACCTAAAAGGCTAATGATCTCTGCCACCTCTAGTCAATATGTTGCTGATCAGTAAAGCTTTGTATAAACGCAGTCTTTGTTCAAGGGACAAACGTGATTTGATTTTTATGAAATTTGGTAGAATATTCATGGATATGTTAGGTTGTGAACTGGAAAGTTTCATAGTAATATCATGTATATTTTATGAGTTATTGAACTTTCTCTAAACTAGGTTTTTATGGCTATTAAACCTGTAAATACTTGACTTCTAGATTCAATGACTTTTTATTATGCCTAAATGAATTTATTTGAGCACGAAATTTTTCTAGTATTATGTTTATATGTATATAGATTGTCATAAAAATTTTAGAGCCAAAGTAATTTTATTTTATTTGATTAAAAATGTTTACTAAAGGATGCTCATTGCTTTTCAAACTTGAAGTTAGTTTTACCACTATTTTCAAATGCATGTTTTGATATATTCTAATTTTATTTGAAGCTAAATTTTGGATATGATGTAGTTTTATGTGTCTATTAATGTAGTATTTTTTACATTATTTTATGGTATATATAATTTATTATGTAGACTTTAATTAAGGTTGTTCACTACCCAGCTACTACTGTCAGATTTTATGTTATGAAGTGTATGACTTGTTTTGGTTACCAAATAGAATTTTTATGACCAACGAAAAATCATGATATTATATTTATATGTTAGGTTTGTCCCTGTAGAGTTTCATGCTTTAATTGTGTGTGAACTGTAAGTTATTGAGCTATGAATTCATAAGAGTCAAGCAGCATTCTCTATTGGCAGTTTTGTTTAAATGTTTTAAAGGTTGATAAAATGTATTTTGGATTAATGTTTCAGAAGAAGCATGTGCGTGTGATGTAATGTGGTATTGAATGATATCATGAAAATGAATGTTGATTTCTTATGTTTATGAATGATTGACAGGAACACTCCACGAGGTGAGCACATCAAGACTACGACGACGTCATCTAAATTAAGGTTTAGTAAGGCAGGTAGACAAGTAAGTACATTCTCACCTGTAACAGATGAAGTTTATGAAAGTTTTATGATGATGTCTATGATGTTTTACATAATGATTTATTATGAAAGCTTTTGATGTTACAAGAAGGTTTATTGCATGTTTTGATGATAAGGTTTGTCAAAGCTCAAAAGTATATATATATATATATATATATATATATATATGCATCATCTAATTAAGTGTTGCACACCTAATGTTAATGTTAATGTTCATGATGATGAAAGTCTTGTAAAAATGTTTTATGATGATGTCTATAATGTTTTACATAATGATTTATTATGAAAGCTTTTGATGTTACAAGAAGGTTTATTAAATGTTTTGATGATAAGGTTTGTCAAAGCTCAAAAGTATATATATATATATATATGCATCATCTAATTAAGTTTTGCACACCCAATGTTAATGTTAATGTTCATGATGTTTATGATGCTGTCCAAAGTTGGACTTGTCATATTTGGTTTGGGATTAGCTACCCCTCTGTAACACCCACCAATTCTCATGTAACGGATTATGTTAAATGAGTAACGACGTTCAGTATTTTCCCTAATGATATATGATATAATGTTACTGATTATTTTATTTTGAGTGTGGTGACAAGTGACGGTTATGTGAAATTGGTGTGCTCTAGATGTTCATGTAATTTATGTTGCATGTTTGATAATTATTTAGCAATCAATTAATGTTTTGTTGTATTTTAGTGTATGTGGCAGTTCGATAGACTGATCCTTCATGTTCGGCAGGCCGAATTATCCTTCACGGAATAGCAGGCTGATGAATTTAATCGACAAGCCGGACCTCATGACTTCAGCAGGCTGAATTGAGCAATCGACAGGCCAAAGACAACTGACGAGCAATCAGTAGAAATCTCTCCAAAATTTATGATGTTGATGACTAATTTGATTAGATGATTAATTCTGATTGATTAGCATATTTTTGGCCTTTTTCCTTATTTTAGGAAATAGAATATTGACTTTTGTTGATGATTGGATAATTGATGAGGGTTTCCTATTTTGAGAGTTAAAATATGGTAAGCGGAGCTAAATCAATTTGACTTTCCCCATTTCTCTCCATTCCCACACAAATTTACCTTGAATTTAGTCAGAAAATTTCTGATAATAACAGAGAAGATGTCAAAATGTATAACAGCTAGATTTTTATGTTTTTAGGAAAGTATAGATTTTAGGAGAGTTTGTTTTTTTGATATCCCAAAGATTATGGGATAGGTTCCTTGATTCTAGATGTCCCAAAGATTATGGGATAGGTTCCTTGATTCTAGGAATCATTAGTTTTTTCCTTTTTTTGGTTATAGACTTTGTATATATATATATATATATATATATATATACACACACTCAGTGTAAGTTTGAATAATAAGAAATACAATTTCATTTTTCTCCTAAATTTCTAAGATGGTATCCGAGCTATAGAGTTCTTCCTAGGGACCTGATTTTTTCCTACAGCCTTCATTGCTGCTTTCAACCCATAGCCTTCATTGCTACCCTCACCTTCATTATTTTTCCTTCTCTTCTCTTTGGTATTTGATATGGCCACATCCGAAACTACCATCATCAGTAATCCCACCCCTTCTGATGAGTCTAACTTAATCCAAAAGACTGGTGACCTATAGAACATTAGAGCATCATATAGACTCAATGGAAAAAATTACCTGAAGTGGTCCCAATTTATCAGGACCTACTTGAAAGACAGAGGGCGTCTTGGCCACCTGATTGAACCTGGACCAGCAAAAGAAGATCCCACCTTCAGAGTTTGGGATGAAGAAGACTCTATGATCATGTCATGGCTTTGGGATTCAATGGATCCGGCTATCAGTGACACATGCATGTTTTTAGCTACAGCGAAGGAAATCTAGGATTTCATTCAGTGTACTTACTCTAAGGCTCGTGATGCAGCACAAATATATAAGATCAAGACAAAGACTAGGGCAACAAAACAAGGGGAGAAATCTGTCATTGAATATGCAAATATCCTACAAAACCTATGGCAGGAACTCGATCACTACCGCGTGTTTGACATGAAGTGTACTCATGATGCTGCTATTTTGAAAGCCTTCATTGAAAAGGACCGGGTGTATGATTTTCTCGCCGGTTTAAATCCTAAATTTGATTAGGTTCGAGTGCAAATTCTCGGTAAGGAAGAAACACCCTTTTTGGAGGAGACCATATCCATGGTTAGAGCTAAGGAAAGCTGAAGGAGTGCTATGCTTGAATCTCAAACCGTGGAAGCATCTGCATTAGTCACCAAGACTGATTGTCAGGAGAAAAATAAAGAAGAGCAGCCAAAGAAGATGGGAAGAGACAACCAGTGGAGAGAAAATAAAGATAACCTATGGTGCACCTATTGCAAAAAACCGAGGCATAAAAAGAAGAAGTGCTGGAAACTTAATGGGAAGCCAGCTAGCCGAGAATGGTCTACCAATGGGCAGCAGAGACCACAAGCTCATGTGACTGAGCAGACTAAACTTGATGAAGGCTCGGACAAATGACCTTAATTGTTGTGCTGTTTTTTCTCCCTCTTGTTGTGTTTTTCAGGACCGAGGATCGGAGAGGAGGATTGGACTTGCTAAGGAAAGGAACGGTCTCTACCACCTTGAGTGCCCTCAGAAAAACATGAATAATTTGTCCATATCATTTCTTAGTACTCCAAATAAAGATGCCATATGGCTTTATCATTCACGTTTTGGCCACCCATCGTTTCGAGTCTTACAGTTTATGTTTCCCCATTTGTTCAAGGATGTTGATGCTTCAAGTCTCCATTGTGACATTTGTGAGTTAGCAAAACATAAACGTGTATAGTTTCCTATCAGTAATAAAAGATGTTCTCATCCTTTTCAATTAATTCATAGTGATATATGGGGTCCCTCTACTATTTCTAATATTTTTGGAGCTCGTTGGTTTGTTTCCTTGATTGATGATTATACACGGGTCACATGGATCTTTTTACTCAGAAACAAATCTGATGTTAGTACTATTATCCCTATTTTTCATTCTATGGTTCAAAATCAATTTGGGGTTAAAATTAAAACATTCAGATTGGACAATGCTAGATAATGTTTCAATCAAGTCTTGACACCTTACTTTCAAAAACAAGGGATTATCCATGACCCATCGTGTGTCGATACACCTCAACAAAATGGGGTAGCCGAGAGGATTTACTGAGTGTCACCCGAGCTTTACTCTTTCAAGGGCATGTTCCAAAAAATTACTAAGGAGAAGCAGTACTTACAGCTACACATTTAATAAATAGACTTCCCTCACGAGTGTTAGATAATAAAACTCCCATGGAAATCCTTCAATCCTTTTACCCTAACTTTAGAATCTCAAACAGCCTCACTCCTAGGGTATTTGGATGTACTGCATTCGTTCATGTTCATAAACACCACAGAGGAAAGTTAGATCCACATGCCATTAAGTGTGTTTTTATTGGCTACTCATCCACTAAAAAGGGTTATAAATGTTACAATCCCTACCCCGTAAGACCTATATCTCGGCTGATGTAACATTCAATGAGGACAAGCCATATTTTTCCTAGTCCTATCTTCAAGGGGAGATATCTTTGATGGAAGATAGTTCTAGTGAGTCAATAGTTTTTGAGCCTCTTACTCTCAGGAAAACAGCTCCTGAATCAATTCCTTCTTCTCCAACCGTGTCTGTCCAAGAGAATCCCAGTCCGGTCCCTACACCCGTGTTTGTCCAAGAAAATCCCAGTCCTGTGTCTGCATCAAAAAGCAATCCAGAACCTATTTCAGCTCTAGAAATTTCCAATTCTGTTCCCACTCTTCCTGAAACCATGCCCCCTTTAGAGTCAATTCGTGTTATTCATGAGTTTCCAAGGCATTTAAAGGTGTACTCTCGACGAGCAGCCACTGTTCCATATCTGAAGCAAGTTCAAGAATCCAATCCAAAAATTGGGAATGAATCCATGATAAGATCCGAACCATCACAATTGCATTCACAACCAGCCAAGCCTGCTACAGATGTCTCCTATCTACCTATAGCCATCAGGAAAGGTATAAGAGAATGTACCAAAAGACCCTTGTATCCACTATCTCATTATGTATCTCTGAACCACTTCTCATTAGCCCACAAAAATTTCATTATGAGTCTTCATACCATTTCTATTCCTAATATGGTCTCTGAGGCATTGACAAGGAAGGAATGGAGGAATGCTATGAGGGAAGAAATGGAAGTATTAGAAAAGAATCGGACTAGGGAGATTGTTACGAAACCAAAAGGGAAGAATATAGTTGACTGCAAATGGATCTTCACAGTAAAATACAAGGCCGATGGTTCACTAGAAAGGTATAAAGCGAGGTTAGTGGCTAAAGGGTATACTCAGACCTATGGAGTAGATTATCAGGAGACTTTTTCTCCAGTAGCTAAAATGAACATTGTGAGAATTTTACTGGCATTGGCAGCTCATTTTGACTGGCAGATTCTACAATATGATGTGAAAAATGCATTCCTTCATGGTGATTTGGATGAAGAAATATACATGAACATTCCCCCAGGCTTCGGAGACAACTTGGGTAACAAAGTTTGCAGGCTAAAAAAGGCCCTATATGGGCTGAAACAATCTCCTAGGGCGTGGTTTGATAGATTCTCAAAAGCTATGAAAAAGTCAGGATATAGCCAGAGTCAAGGTGACCACACCTTGTTCATGAAACACTCGGCAGCAAAGGGAGTTACTACTCTTCTAGTATATGTGGATGACATCATTATAACTGGAAATGATGAGAAAGAAAAGGAAGAATTGAAGCAGCAACTGATCAGGGAATTCGAGATAAAGGAACTCGGGAAGCTGGAGTATTTCCTTGGAATTGAAGTGGCATATTCTAAACAGGGGATTCTTATATCACAACAAAAGTATGTGGTTGACCTACTGAAGGAAACAGGTAAGATTGGGTGTAAACCAATTGCTACTCCTATGGATACTAATTAGAAGCTTGGTGATGCAAAGGAAAAACCTAAGGTTGACAAGCAGATGTACCAGAGACTTGTAGGGAGACTTAACTATTTAGCTCACACTCGGCCAAATATAGCCTACTCCGTAAGTGTCATCAGTCAATTTATGCATGATCCAAGGGAGTCACATCTTCAAGCTGCTTATAGAGTTCTACACTACTTGAAAGGAAGTCCAGGGAAAGGGATCTTGTTTAAGAGGAATGGCCATCTCTCCGTAGAAGCCCACACTGATGCAGACTATGTAGGATCAATGGTAGACCGAAGATCAACTACAGGTTATTGTACTTTTCTAGGAGGCAATTTGGTAACTTGGAGGAGCAAGAAACAGAACGTTGTAGCAAGATCATCAGCTGAATCAGAATTTCGAGCACTTGCTCAAGGCGTGTGTGAGTTGTTGTGGTTGAAAATTGTCCTAGACGACTTAAGAATCAAGATGGAAGGCCCTATGAGGCTTTATTGTGACAACAAGTCAGCTATTAATATAGCTCATAATCCTATTCAACATGATAGGACTAAACACATTGAAATTGACAGACATTTCATCAAAGAGAAATTGGAGGAAGGAATTATATGCATTTCATATGTACCATCTGGAAACCAGCTAGCAGATGTCTTAACGAAGGGATTACACTGTTTGATTTTTCACAATAGTATTTCCAAGCTGGGAATGGAAGACATCTATTCCCAGCTTGAGGGGGAGTGTCAAAATGTATAACAGCTAGATTTTTATGTTTTTAGGAAACTATAGATTTTAGGAGAGTTTGTTTTTTTGATATCCCAAAGATTATGGGATAGGTTCCTTGATTCTAGGAATCATTAGTTTTTTCCTTTTTTTGGTTATAAACTTTGTATATATATATACTCAGTGTAAGTTTGAATAATAAGAAATACAATTTCATTTTTCTCCTAAATTTCTAAGAGAAGATTATTATTTTTTTTACTTTCACAAATTCCCATTTTGTTTCACGTATACTTTTCCTTCTCTTCAAAAAAAAAAAAAATTCTCTCAGTTCTTCTCTCTTTTCTTCACATTTTCTTCACTTCTCTCCCTCAATTCTCCTGCAAATATTTAAAAGAAAGATTGGGTTTTATCTTGGGTGAAATCAAGGAAAGCTTGAGAAGAAAATTTTTAGGTAAGAAACTCTTTCTTAGCAATTCTGAAATTTTGATCACCTTATAATCCGACTACTATATCTTTGTCTACAAATCTCCGTTTGCTCTGAAATTTTAGTATGATTTTCATGTATATGCTATGTGTTGTTATTCCAAGTTTCGTGTCATTGGGTCTTGTCTACGCAAAGATATGAATTTTCTTCTTTCTACCATTCACTATTCTATGATTGTTGATCGGTATGTTGCACAAATGTATGGTATTTAATGTAGGGGCAAATGTGCTTTGATTTTTACAAAATTTGGCAAAAATATTCATGGTTATATTAAGTTATGAACTGAAAAATTTCATTGTAATATCATGTGTATTTTGTGAGTTATTAAACTTTCTTCAAACTAGGTTTTTATAGCTGTGAATTTGCAAACTTTAAACCTCTTGTTTCTCTAACTTTTTATTGTGTCTAAATTATTTTGTTTGGTCACGAGAATTTATGTAGTAGGAAATTATTATGTATATAGATTGTTACAAGAATTTTGAGGTCAAAATTATTTTCATGTTATTTTTCTTAAATGCTAGTTTGAAAGGTGTTTGCTACCTATGTTTGTAAAATCAGTTTTTACTATACAATTCGATTGTGTATTTTGACCTCCTCCCATTTTTGTTGAAGCCAATTTTTGGATATGTTATAGTTTTATGTGTCTATTATATGTGTTAATTTTTGTAGATTTTTCTATAGCATCAATAATGTAATAAATAGATTTGAGCTGAGATTGTTCACTGCCTAACTATTGCTGGCAGATTTTGTGTCATGAAATTTGTGACTTGTTTTAAATAACAAATGGAATTTTTATGGCCAATAAAAAATCATGGTATTATGTTTATATGTTGACTTTGTCCTTTTCAAGTATGGTGCTTGAATTGTGTGTGAATTATGAGATATTGGGTTATGAACTCATAAGAGACAGTATTTGTATTGGCAATTATGCTAAAATGTCTTTTTTTTAAGATAGATAAAATGAGTTTTAAATTATGTTCTTAAGAGAAGCATGTATGATTATGTTGTGAGGTATTGAATGATATCATGGAGATGAATGTTAATTTCTTGTGCATATAGATGGTTGACATGAACACTCCAAAAGGTGAGCACATCAAGACCCCGGTGACGTCATCTAAAGAAAAGGTTTAGTAAGCTAAACAAGTAAGTACATTCTCACCTGCAACATGATAAAGTTTATGAAAGCTAAAATTTATGTTCGTGACAGTTTTATGATAAATTCCATGATGATTTTATATGATGTTTCATTATGAAGGTTTGATGTATATGAAGTCTATGCATGTTTTGATGATGACGTATTTCAAAGCATAAAAGTATATATATATATATATGTATATATGTATCACCTAAATAAGTGTTGCACAACCCATGTTATGTTATGTTTATGCTTATGATGTCATGTTTGGTTTGGGATTAGCTATCCCTCTCCTCTCATGGCGACATGCATACAATGATGATAATGGTACGACACTTGGACCCCTAAAGATAAAATGAACAAATTTTTAATACGGTTAATGTTAACGAAAGATGTGTTCTATATGTAATTGTGCCTAGTGCACTATTATGATGATGTTGATTATGGAAATGAGGTTTCATAAAGATGTGTATAAAATGTTTTACGTTGTGAGATATGAATGGTACTTACTAAGCTTTTATTTATTTAGTTTTACATCATGTTGTAGATAAGGGTAAGAGAACTATGGAATAGGTGGAGGACAAAGATGAGCGTGTGAACCAAGAACGATGGATTGTAAACGGAAGAACGCCAAAGAAGAAATTTAAAGTTATAAACTATGTTTTATTTTTTGAGTATGTTTTATTATCTGAGTATGTTTATTTAAAGAGTTTTATAGATTTGAACTATGTTTCTCTAACTTTATATGATTATTATCTATCCTTCCGCACTTTGAAACATTGAGATTTGATTTAAAATTTAATTTTGATTTTATCAGTAGTTTGGCCTACCGATCATTATTGATCGGTCTGTTGATGTCAGTATCGGCCTACCGATTACCTTGAATTGGCCTGCCGATCTTAGCGATTTTAAACCCTATTTTGTAGAGCCTCGGGTGACCTACCGATGGTTGAAGTTTAGACTGCCGATCGAGTTTAGCCTGTCGAAGTCCGAAGTTTGGCCTACCAAACTATGTAAGTAGATTTTTAAATGTTGTGTTGTTTTTATTTAAACTATGGTTTCATTATTTGGTGTGATAAACTTTTTAAAAAATACTTATAATCGAGCAAAAAAAATGTATGCATAGATCTTGGGGTATGTTTCTAAATTATGTTTCATTTAAATAGTTTATCTTAAATAATAGTAAGAAGAATGAATATAACGACATCTATGATGTCTGTAAGGGGGTGTTACTGGGCTTTGGTATCAGAGCAAGTTTTTGTTTCCAATTCATATCACCACGCGTCAGTCCAAGTCCTTCGAGTAAGTATATATTAAGTTAATTGTTAAGAATGCAAGTTTGATGATAAGTATAAGATTTAGTTGTATAATGAATATGGCCCTAATACATGATATAGTAGTGAAATCCTATTTCATAAAGTAGAAGATTATTCCTAAATTCATAACTTTTTTAGGAAATCAACGATGGACAGCTGTAGAATAATGAAAACTCGCACTCAAACCAATGAAACGCTGATGATGATGATTGCCAAGCTTCAAAGGCAACTCGAGGAACAAAGAAGGCAAAATTGAAGAACTAAGAGCTAATGGCCAAGGCGATGAATGATGAGGCAATGACATGCCACCTCCCCCACCTCCCCAGCCACAAGTAAATGAAGTCTTAGCTCCTGCTGCTGCACCCGTACCTACCTATCAGGAACCACTCCTAGTTAAATGGAAGAGGGTTAAGCCAGTGGATTTTGATGATTCTAAAGATCCTCTAGTTGCATAAGGATGGCTGAAGACAATTGACGCCATTCTAAAACTCATGGGCTTCACAGATAATGAGAAAGTTCTCTGTGCTTTGTTCTGCCTCACCGTGGAGGCCAGAATTTGGTGAGACAGAATCGAACAGAGCAGGAATATTGATGAGATGACATGGGCTGACTTCGTTCATGAGTTTAACATGAAGTTCTTCCACGTGAACATTACAAGAAAGCATTATGATGAGTTCGAGAACCTACGCCAAGGAGCCATGTCGGTTACACATGTGGTGGCAAAATTTGACCAGTTGGCCCGACTATGCCTAGGGATGGTTAGTAATGAGAGTGAAAGGGTCAGAAGACCGATCGGAGTCCTCCAGCTAGAGATTGCTGCCATTGTAGATGGGACAAGCCCACCCAGAAACTAAGAGCAGGTTGCTTTAAGGGCCCAACGTGCTAAATTTCATTTGTCGAAGCTAAGAAGAAACCAACCTCAGTCAGGTCAGCCTGCAAATAATGCAAACACCAATAACCGCCCCCAAATCAGAACAACAACAACAATAACAACAACAACAGCAGCAGCTAACACTGGAGGAGCACTAAGAGGAAGGGCAACTCTCAAAACCTACCAAGTCAAGGCAATAAGAGGCATAATGAGGGCCAATCCAACAACAATAACAGGCAGATCCAACCATGCACTAAATGTGGGAAGAAATATCCTGAAAAACACCATCTAGGAATGAACCAATGTTTTATCTGTGGACGTGAAGACCATTTGCTAAGAACTGCCCCAATTAGATGAATGCTCAAGCCCAATAGAGAGCTCCTCAAGCCCAACTCCATCAGATGCAAGCTACCTTAGAAAGGCCGTTAATCAGCCAGGGAAGACTTAAAGCCCCACCTACCAACGCCCTCATCTATGCAATGATGAAAGAGCAAGTGGCTACTGAAGCCTCTAATATGGTCACAGGTCAGATTTCAAGTCTCTCTATTAAGGCACATGTTCTCTTTGATACCGGTGCCACACATTCTTTGTATCATAGTCCTTTGCTAAGAAGTTAGGGGTTCATTTAGAACTAATGAGACAAGAATTCACTACGGCATTACCCTCTGGGGAAGTGATGATATCTATGCACTGTTTGCGTATTGTTCCTCTATGGATTTCTGAAAAGGAACTCTTCGTCAACCTTATTGTGATCGACATGTATGATTATGGCATGATTCTCAGGATGGATTTTCTAAGCAAGTATAATACTTCCATTAAATGCCGGAAACGAATGGTAATCTTCCATCCAGAAGGTGAACAAAAGTTCGTATATGTGGGTGAGTCCAAAAAGAAACCAAGTATGTTTTTGTCAGCCATGAAAGCAAGGAAGTTGTTAGCAAGCGGCTGCATGAGTTACTTGGCAAACATTGTAGACAAAAGTCATGAAGAAAAGGCAAGGATTGAAGATGTTGTAGTAGTATGAGAATTCTCAAAGGTGTTTCCAAATGATCTGTCAAGGTTACCCCTGATAAAGAGATTAAATTTGAGATCAAGCTCGCTCCATGCACCGACCCAATTTCAAAGGCACCCTATAGAATGGCTCCAGCAGAGTTGAAGGAGCTTCATTCTCAATTAAAGGAAATGCTTGACAAAGGCTTCATTAGGCCTAGTCACTTATCTTGGGGAGCTCTAGTCTTATTTTTCAAGAAGAATGATAGATCTATGAGATTCTGCATCGACTATAGAAAACTGAATAAGGCGACGATCAAGAACAAGTACCAGTTACCTCGAATTGATGACCTGTTTGATCAACTTAAAGGTGCATCTGTGTTCTCAAAGATCGACCTGCGATCGGGATATCACCAGTTGAAGATTAAAGGAGACATCCCAAAAACAGCCTCAGATCAAGGTATGGTCACCATGAATTTGTGGTTATATCTTTCGATCTAACAAATGCACCTACAGCCTTCATGGACTTGATGAATCGAGTATTCAAGGATTTCCTCGATAAATTTGTCGTTGTGTTTATCGACGACATTCTTGCTTATTCGAAGAGTCAGGAAGAACATGTTGAGCATTTGAGAATTGTGCTAGAGACATTAAGGAGACACAAGTTGTATGCAAAATTCTCCAAGTGTGAGTTTTGGCTCGACAGAGTGTCTTTCTTGGGGCATGTAGTATCAAAGGAAAGGATAATGGTAGACCTTACTAAAGTAGGGGCTATTCTCAAATGGAAACCGACTAATGCAAATGAGATAAGGAGCTTTTTGGGCCTAGCCAATTATTACCAAAGATTCGTGGAAGACTTCTCCAAGATAGCATCGCCACTCACAAATCTAACCCGTATAGGAAAGAAGTTTGAATGGATAGATGCATGTGAGAAGAGTTTCCAAGAACTGAAGAAAAGGTTAACTATAGCTCCAGTATTGGCCATTCCTAAAAGAAGTGACGGATTTGTGATTTATAGTGATGCTTTTAAGATGGGCCTTGGTGTTGTTCGGATGTAGAATGATAGAGTGATCGCTTATGCATTGAGACAACTAAAGGATTATGAGAAGAACTATCCTACTCATGACCTTAAGTTAACGGCTATTGTTTTTGAATTGAAAATATGGAGACATTACTTGTATGGGGTCCAATGCAAGATTTTCACTGATTATCAAAGTCTGAAGTACTTCTTCACTCAGAAATAGCTAGAGTTAGTCAAGGATTATGATTGTGAGATCCTTTATCATCCAAGAAAGGCTAATCGTGTGGCTGATGCTCTTAGTAGGAAGACTATTGCCACGTTAATGTCATTACAAGCAATGTCTCAGCCTTTAAGGAAAGAAATTCCAGACTTCAGTTTGGAACTCATAACAGGCCAGCTATCAGCACTCACTCTTGCTCCAACGATACACAATGAAATTCGAAGTAAACAAGATGAAGATGTAAGCCTCATGAGGATTAAGCAGGAAATAAAGGAAAGAAAATGTAAAGAGTTTTGTGTTGCAAATGATGGAACTCTATACCTCAAGAAATGCTTATGTGTTCCCAACATTGATGGCTTAAGAGAAAGAATTTTAGCAAAAATTCACGATACTCCTTGTTCAATCTATCCAGGTGCGACAAAGATGTACAACGATCTAAGGGATAACTATGGTGGTTTGGAATGAAACGTGATGTTGCTATGTATGTGAAGAAATGCTTGACATGCTAGCAAGATAAAGCTAAACACCAGAGACCAGGCGACGATTTACAGTCAATTCAGATACCGAAATGGAAATAGGAAGATATTGTAATGGATTTCATTATCGGTTTGCCCAGGACTATGAATGGTTATGATTCTATTTGGGTTGTTATCGATTGACTGATGAAGACGGTGCCTTTCATTTCCATCAAGATCACTTACTCTATGGAGCGGTTAGCAGAACTTTATGTTCAGGAAATTGTGCGACTTCATGGAATCCCTAAGTTTATTATCTCCGATCGTGATGGCAGGTTCATGTCTAAGTTTTGGAAAAGTGTACAAATTGCGATGGGGACCAAGTTGCACTTCAGTACAGCTTTTTATCCTCAAACAGAAGGCCAAATGGAGAGGACAAACTTGATCTTAGAGGATATGCTTCGGGCCTATACTCTCGACTTTAAGACCAGTTGGTCTAAAATGTTACCGTTAGCGAAATTCGCTTATAACAACAGCTACGAGGCAACGATTGGGATGGCACCTTATGAGGCCCTATATGAGCGGAAATGTAGGTTGCTTATATGTTGGCATGAAGCTGGAGAAAAGAAGTTGACGGAAAACGTTGACTATGAAAAGATCGATTTTGTTAATGAAATCTCCGAGATGATTAATTTGATACGAAAGAGAATAGAGACCACTCAAAACCGACAGAAAAGCTATGCTGATAAAAGAAAAAGACCCTTAGAATTTGTTGTAGGCGAATCAGTGTTTTTAAAGGTTGCACCAATGAAAGGAGTAATGAGGTTTGGGAAGAAAAGCAAGTTGAACCCGAGGTTTGTCGGACCCTATGAAATTGTGAAGCGGATAGGCAGAGTAGCTTATCAATTAAGATTGCCATCAGAAATGTCAGCAATGCATGATGTGTTCCATGTTTCGATGCTTAAGAAATACGTCCTAGATCCTACACACGTGATTAAGCCATAGGTGATCGAAATACGGGATGACCTCAGTTATGAAGAAAAGCCAGTGCAGATTTTAGATAAAAAAACCAAGACCTTGAGGAATAAAGAAATTCCATTGGTCAAGGTTTTATGGTGAAATCACTAAGTCGAAGAAGCTACATGGGAACGTGAAGATGACATGAGGGTTAAGTACCCATAACCGTTTTGAGTTTCGAGGACGAAACTCTTATAAAGTGGGGAGAATTGTAACACCCTGCCAATTCTCATATAACGGATTATGTTAAATGAGCAACGGCATTTAGTATTTTCCCTAATGATATATGATATAATGTTATTGGCTATTTTATTTTAAGTGTGATGACAGGTGATAGTCAAGTGGAATTCGTGTGCTCTAGATGTTCATGTCATTTATGTTACATGTTTGATAATTATTTAGTAATCAATTAATGTTTTGTTGTATTTTAGTGTATGCGACAGTTTGGTAGGCCGATCCTTCAAGTTCGGCAGGCCAAATTATCTCTCATAGAACGGTGGGCTGATAAATTTAATTGGCAGGCCGAACTAAGCAGTTGGCAGGCCAAAAATACCTTACGAACAACCAGCAGAAATCTCTCCAAAATTTACGATGTTGATTATTAATTTGATTGGATGATTAATTCTGATTGATTAGCATATTTTTGGCCTTTTTCCTTATTTTAGGAAATAGAATGTTTGATTTTTGTTGATGATTGGATAATTGATGAGGGTTTCCTATTTTGAGAGTTAAAATATGGTAAGCGGAGCTAAATCAATTTGACTTTCCCTATTTCTCTCCATTCCAAACAAAACTACCTTGAAGTTAGTTAGAAAATTTTTGATAATAATAGAGAAGATTAATTTTTTTTTTTTACTTTCACAAATTCCCATTTTGTTTGACGTATACTTTTCCTTCTCTTCAAAAAAAAATTCTCTTAGTTTGTTAATGATGTACCCTTGGCCAATTATATAATGACCACATTTTGTATTTTGTTAATAAAGAGGCATTTTTATTATTGTTTTTTATTCTAATTCTATGAATAGTTAATTCTACCAGTGATTGAAGTTCGGACTACTGGTCAAGTTTGGCTTGCCGAAGTCTAAAGTTCGGCCTACCGAACTGTGTAAGCAAATTTTTAAATGTTGTGTTGTTTTTATTTAAACTATGGTTTTATTTTTTGGTGTGATAAACTTTTAAAAGAATACTTATAATCAAGCAAAAAAAATGTATGCATGGATCCTAGGGTATATTTCTAAATTATGTTTCATTTAAATAGTTTATCTTAAATAACGGTAAGAAGAATGAATGCAACGATATCTATGATGTCCGTAAGGGGGTATTACCCTCCTCTCATGACGGCGCGCCTATGATGAGGAATGGTGCAACACTTGGGGCCCAAAAGATAAAATGAATGAAGTTTTAATATGGACGCTTTCAAAGGAAAGATATGTTCTATATGAACTTGTGCCTAGGGCACTATGATGATGATGATTATGATTATGATGTTACGAAATGATTTTTATGAAATGTTTTAAGTTGTGAGATGGGAAAGTATACTTACTAAGCTTTTGCTTACTTAGTTTTATATCATGTTGTAGACAAAGGTAAAACAATTATGGACTAAGAGGAGGACGAGGATGGGCGTGTGTGTTAGGAATGTTGGATTGGAAAACGAAAGAATGCCATGAAAGGAATTTATGTTGTTGAACAATGTTTTGTATTTGAATGTTATTTTCCACATTATGTTGTATTAAGACTTGTTTTAAACTTCCTTTTTGTTGGTGGTAGAACGGCCTATCGACCATTACGGGTCAGCATGCCAATGTTACAATTAGCCTGCTGATTTATGTTTTAAAACTTTGATTTTGCAGTGCCTCTGACGGCCTGCCGATGGTTGAAGTTCAGACTGTCAGTCATGTTCAACCTGCCGATGTCCAAAGTTCGGCCCGCCAAACTAGAAAAGCAGTTTTAAATCAATGTTTTAAATTTTTACTCAAATTATGGTTTCATTATTTTTTTTATTGATAAACTATTTAAATATGCATAAGTAGTTTTGAAAATATTTTGTAAAAGAATATATATTTGGTTTAAAAAAATGTATGTATGGATCTTGGGTTATGTTCAACTAATTATAAAATATTTGAATAGTTTATCTTAAAATAATGATCTAAAAGGGTTAAAGTAACGACATCTATGACGTCCGATAAGAGGGCATTACATGTCCAATGCTGCTGCTCTCAACTACGAGATTTGGCAAATGGATGTCAAAGTGGCCTTTCTGAATAGCTAGCTGGATAAGACCATATATATGGTATAGGTTCAAAGCTAGAGGTCAAGAAAATAAGGTCTGTAAGCTACTTAAGTCAATTTATGGACTTAAGCAAACTTCCCATTCTAGAACATAAGATTTGATTATGTGATCAAGACTTATGGGTTCAAGCAAAACATGGACAAACCATGTGTTTACAAACACATTAAGGATGGTAAGGTGGTTTTTCTAATACTTTATGTAGATGACATTTTGCTTATTGGCAATAACATTGGGGCATTGTCATCAATCAAATTATGGTTGATAAATAGTTTGACATGAAGGACTTGGGTGAAGCTATTTATGTTTTAGGTATTTAAAACTTTCAAGAGATAAAGAACAAAATGATAGCTTTATCCCAAGCTATCTACATAGATAAAATTCTCTAGAAATATACAATGCAGAATTCTAAGAAAGGTGGGTAACTTTCTAGGTCTGGAATTACTCTTTCTAAGAAAGACTCTCCAAAGTCTAATAAAGAAAGAGAATACGTGAACAAGATGCCTTATGCTTTGGTGGTGGGTAATCTCATGTATACCATGCTTTACATATGCCTAGACATTTGTTATACGGTCGGTATAGTGAGTCGATTTCAGTCAAATCTAGGACCAAACTATTGGGTTATGGTCAAGCACATTTTCAAGTACCTAAAAAAGACTAGAGATTATATGCTAGTGTATTCTGGTGAGGATCTAACACCTCTTGCATACACTAATTTGGATTTCTAATCTTGTCTAGATTCGAGAAGATCGACTTCAGGATCTGTGTTTACTCTGGGAAGAGACGCCATGTTTAGAGAAGTGTCAAGCAAGATTACACTTTGGATTCAATGATGGAGACCAAATATGTAGTAGCTAGTGAAGCTTCGAAAGAAGCTGTGTGGCTCCGCAAGTTCCTTGGGAATCTTAAGGTAGTTCCTGGCATAGATAGGCCGATGTTGCTATATTGTGATAACACTGTAGCAATAATTAATGCTAAGGAACCAAGATTTCACAAGAAGAGTAAGCATATACATTAGAAGTATCATGTAATAAAGGACTATGTTGAGGGTGGACAGGTTGTAGTAAGCAAGATTGTGTCTGAAGACAATATAGTTGATCCTTTCATGAAGATACTACCAACAAGGGTTTTTGAGAAGCACGTAGAGATTATGGGGATGCAAACCATGTCATATTTACTCACTTAAGGCAAGTGAGAGATTGTTAGACTAGGTGCTCTAAGGATGAAATGATGTTAAAGTTTTTGGAGACGTTTAATCAGTTAATGGTTTGTTATTAGTTCCTCTTTATGTTTTTTTTTGTTGAATGTATGATAAGTAAACAAAAATCTGAGACTGTCAGTCTATACCTTTAAGATCATGCATATGATGGATAAATTATACAAACGAGATGAATTTTAAAGGTGATAGTCTAAATGATAAGGTTCTCAATCGATAGAATAAAGTTAGGCACTTTATTCATACTAAGATTGTTATAATATCTATATCCTTAACGGGAGATGACTTGTCTTGGTCATCAAAATGGGACTTCACGAGTAGAAATATTAATAGTCATGGGTGACGATATATTAGATCGGGATAAAAGTTAAATTGATTTGACTAATAATTCCATTTGTTTAATTTAATTCACTTTAGACAATCATATGTGTTATATCTTAATCCTAAAATGAATTAATGGGCGCGAATTCTTGACTTGTGTCTTTTGATGTATCCAATGGTGACATCTTCATTTGATGATGGTACGATATTGGTACTTGGAGACATGACTCTTGATTGACATAAACTCATTATTTATAGGTATGGAATCCACAACTTTTTTGTAAAATTAATGATATTTTCTTATAGGCATTATCTTATAATTGAAAAACTAAAGAGCTTAATCGACCGAATAGTATACTATTTATAAATAGTAAGCATTCCAATGGTGAAATAATAGAACACAAGATAATATTAATCGAGAAAGTAAAACAAAATTTATCTTTAAGCCGATTATGAATATCCTATAGGGATATTACATATTTTGGTATGTCATAGACGATAAGTATATGGAGTGTCGTAATTTTATATAGTTCAAAAGTGTAGCTATAAACTTTTAGTTGAGTAGCGTTAGAGTTGATAATTATAAAATATATGTATTTGGAATATATTATTTTATAATTATAGGAGTTTGATTTATATATGTCTATTAGATCCACTTTGTTAGCTCATATACTTCCTACAACGATACGATATGTTTTTTCTACATATTGGTGACTTATATTAATTATTAGATTAGCTGAAATTTGATAGTTGGATTTAGTAATTTATGTTAGTTTATTGGTTGAATTAATTTTGTGAATTAATTCAAGATACACGTGTTGAATTATTTGGATAATATTTTTATTTAATATGGGATTATCTATATATGACTGTTTTGATCATATAACTTCTCTATTAGGTTATTTGAATTAAAACTGAGGCTCTATCTAAGATTCCCGTGAGAAATAAGATATTCTGAGATTTTTTTATTATTGCTTAGTCAGTAGGCCGGTGGAGCCAATTCAACAGGCCAATCGTGTTATAATCCTGTAAGGCATTTTTGATGCGTTTTTATCAGAAGTTGATTTAGACTCAAATTTTGAAGCTTAATTGATAGGCATTGACCCCTAATTTGACCACTCTATAAATGGAACTATTTTTCATTGGTCCTTAGATCATTTAAGAAGTAGAGTTAGTACTCTTGTAAGAGAAACTCTAAAACTTCCAAAGAGCTATTGTGTAACATTTGGAACCTTAGCTCTAAGTCTTTTCAAGTGATTGGAAGGAGAGTCACTGTAGGAAAGCTATACGACACGTGAAAAGAAAATAGCAAGGAAGACTAGTTGATCGAGGCTCTTCTAGAAAGTTCTTTTCTAGTTGATGTTTTTGCTATCTTCAATATACAAAAGAGGTACATAAGATCTGTTATTAATTTATGTGCTTAGCATGTTAAACCTGTTATTTGGAAAAGACTTTGATTTAAAATTTTAAAATTCTGCTATGTATTGTTTTTCAACAAGAAGACCATCCAAGTTTCAAGGTTTTGTTTTCTGCACGAAAAAGAAAAAAGTTTTTGTCATTTCCACAATAGACCTTTTTGTTTCTTGATGTTATTCAACAAAGTAGAAAGAGGACTAAGATGTATAATCAAAAGAGCTCTCCCAGTTTCAATAATTGGCTCTGAGTTTGTTGTTTGAAGATTTTGTGTATTTTTTTTGTTTTTATATTGATTATTGGAATATATTAGACTAAGCTTTCTCGCTAGCACATGATGAGTTTCGGTGAGGACTTAAAACCATGTTATTCGTTTGATTTATTGTTTTTTTATTTGGAACCTAACGAGTTCCACGACAGAATCTGGCAGGTTTCGGGATAGAATTTGGCACATGCATCAAGAACATGAAATTATCAAAATAAAATCATCTTTAATTAAAATTATATATGCTATAACCTGCTCTGATGCCATTTGTCAGAATTAAAATATGAAACGCAGTGAAAGAGGCGGATCATTAATAAACAAAAATTTTTCAAAAACTTTATTCATCAGAATAGATATATAATTTTAATTAATAATAGAAAGCTTTAGGAATTTTACAAATCTTTTGAAGACTATCAGGGTATCCTAGCTTTCCTCTTTGACACCACGATCTTCCAATCCAAGCCTCTACACCAATGGAAAGACGAGTGGACGTCAAACTACAAGAATGAATTTTCCTCACACTTTTCTGAATTTGCTATGTATTCAACACATGAGATAGCAGACCTTTTTTTTAAGAGAAGAACTCTCAGTTTTTCTCTCTGAGTATTTTGCAAAAGTTATGTCAATGAAAAAAAAAACTCATGAGATAACTGTTATCTCTCCCTATTTATATCTGAGCAATTAGTTATTTTTTCAATATGAAAATAATCACCATATCAAACATATAGGGAAATGATATATTTTACAGGGTTGTAATCTTTTAACTTTTCCTTTCCTTCCTTTTTTCTTTCTCCTTTTTTTTTCTTTTTTTTTTTCTCGAATGAATCACGTAGGTGATTCTTTCTAAATATATATATATATATATATACTAAAATATTATAAAATCTTATATATATATATATATATCTTAATTCAAAAATAAATTACATTTATTTAAGAATTAATCAATTAATTAATTAACTAATGCTCATTTAAATGTGACAACATTTATCACATTACATTATATGTCACAGAGAATATTTTTCTATATCACATTAATAATTCAAGTGTGAAATAATTAATTCAGAATTCAATAATT
>CAMOHE010051533.1:0-13323 GCA_946598075.1 Artocarpus hirsutus
AAAAATTTCCACGCACGGGTCTCGGCATTCCCGAATTCAAATCTTCAAATCTAACATGTTTTCTCAATTCCCAGGCATAGATAATCATCATAAACAATAGAAAATCATAATGGAACACTTTTTGATGAATTAAAACAAGTTTTAAATAAGATTTTTACAAAAATCCAAAAATAGAGAAAATAGAGGAAAAATGAAAAATCTTGATTCTAATCCGTTTTTGATGAAATGAAGTTTACATTCTAGCTAATCTAAGTCCATCTAACTTAGATTAAAGCTTTTCTAAGCTTAGAAACTCTAAAATTTCAAAATGCAAGAAAATCTTGAAAAATAGAAAAACTTTGAGTTTTAAAATCTAACCTTGAATCAAAGCTTGAAAACGTCGTTTTTGTTGTTGAATCTTGTTCCCGAGCCTTCGATCTCCTAGCCCGAAGCTTGAAAACGAAATTTGTTTCAAAAATTTTAGAGAGAGAATGAGAGAGAGTGAGGGAACCCGAGAGAGGGGAAGAGAAGAGAGAGAATGAGCGAGAGGAAATGAGACGAAAGAGAGAGAAAGTGAAATAAATAGAAGAAGAGAGAGAGAAAAGTAGTTGCACAAAGCTGTGAACAACTACGTACTGTTTTCAAATCAAATTGTTTTATTAAAACTTAAATTAACAATCAAAAACAATTTAGAACAATCAAAAATCATCAAAAAGTAATTAGCACAAGGTTTCCACAAAGTAATCAAATTATGTTTAAAACACTTATCATGGCACACTAATTCACCATTTAATGTTCTAATTACACTTAATTAACTTCGGGGTGTTACAATATAGTTTAAGTAAACATAAAATACGAGGTGTAAACGAATAAATAACTCATTATAAAAATATAAAATGACAAAAGCTATATCTAAGAACATGAATGCTGCATTTCAAAGTTTGGGATAAAATGAAAATAATGACAAAGCTTAGGTCATCTCCAAGCATTACTCTATTTTAGAGTTATTTTATCTTCAAAATAGAATAATTTCACATCTCCCAAAAAGTTCATATCTAACTCATTTACTCAAAACTTTATTTTAAAAGGAATATTTCATGTATCTTCCTTTTATTCTTTTCTATAATCCCAACAATTAATATATTTCACCAATTAGCACATATATATTACTAACAAATTAATATAATAAATTATGTATTAAATTGCTAATCAGTAAATAATAGTACATTAATACTATTAATTAAACATCAATTAAGCAATTAAACATGAATTTACATTTTCCAAAAACATTTGACAACCAAACATTACATTTAATATATAAAACATAAACACACATAAAAATATTCAATTGCCATTTATTTGTCTAAATTAGTATACTCCTCCTATAAGTGATCGATTATTGCATTCTGAAGCACAACATGAGCCTCTTTATTCTTGATTTGTCTATGTCGGGCAATGAATTGTTGAAATCAAGAATCTTGATCTATTGTTGTTTCAACTTTTGAAATCGGCGCTTCTATCTCACATCTTGAAACTCACATCTTGAATTGGTGTATTAATATTACGTTCATCCTCGATTATCATGTTGTGCATAATACCACACGCTCATTATATCATGTAATACATATTTTTTCCAAAAACGTGCCAATCCTACCACAATTGCAAACCACGATTGGACAACTCCAAATACATGTTCTACGTCTTTCTACATGATTTTGGTTTCATGGCAAATTTTTTTTAGGGACTACGAGGATCATGAATTGTTTGCACAATTATGGACCATTTTGGGTATATATTATCAACTAGATAGTAACCATGTTATACTTTTTTCCTTAAATAACATAAGGAGCCAGAGGAGCAATACCTTGAGCAAGGTTGGAAAAAAGATGGGTTGACTCTAATACATTGATATCATTGTTGGAGCCCAGCAAACCAAAATATGCATGCCATATTGAAAGATCATAATTAGCTACAGATTCAAGAATAATAGTTGATGATCCACTGCGACCAGCAATTTTGTCCTACCCAGGCTGTAGGACAATTTTTCTACTTCCAATGCATACAATCAAGACTATCTAACACTCTTGGAAAACCAAGTTGTTTTCCAGTATGGAGTAGTTTGGCAACGTCATTAGTTGTACGTGATCTTTAAATACCACTTCGCAAATACCTCCACGATAGCACAACAAAATCTCTTCATAATTTCAATCGCATAGACTCACCTATTTTAATGTACTCATCGGCAGCATCCGCTGATAGACCATATCTCAACATCCAGAGTATGACTTTTTTTTTTTTTTTTGTATAAAGTTGACAATTCAAGTCTGCCAAACTCATCCCTTCGTTGTTCGATGTAGTCGTCATGACCTTTCACCGCATCAATTATACGAAGGAATGAACTAGCGTTGAAAGAATATCAAGAGAACAAAACTTTACTACAAGTTCTGAATGTTGCATCCAATCCGAACGTACATGAGTCTTTTCAAGCTAAACAAGAAAGAATTATTCAGAAAAAGAGCTCAAACAAAAGCACCATGGGTCATTTTTTACATCAAATACTTTCGACCAATATTTCAATGATATTGGAGGATCTAAAGTGATCTACCAGATTAGTTAATTATCATTTTGTTATGTTATATTTTGTCATTGTAAGTGTGTTTCAGTATAGTGTAATTTTATGTTAGTTTAGAATTATGATATTTTTTAATTTTTGTAATTACATATTAATTTTAATTTATTTTTACCTAAATATTTAAATTAACTAAGATCATAAAAATTAAAAATAAAGAAATTTTGGAATAAATTATGACCTAAATAAAGTCATTAATTAGAAAAAGATGCAAAAGAAGAAATTTTGTTGTAAAATATTTATTTAGGTTAAAATATGAAATACAAGGTATTATTAGCCATTTTTTAATTGATTGAAAAAAAGGATATTGTGTTGCGCTATATATGTTCAACTGTTGAAAACTTCAAAATACTACATATGAGACTCTATTTATTCATACTGATTTAAAAAAAATAAACAAAAACACACCAAATTTATCATACTACTATTCATCTATGTCAATTTAGCCTTTTATTTTCTAAATAATTAGGGGTTTAGTAAAACATAATAAAAAATAAAATGAAATTGAAATTTTAGTGTTAAAAATGATGTAGAAATTAGAGATAAAGTTATTTGATGTAACAATCACACTACTTTCATGTAAAAAGTACACCATTTTAATATTATAGGTTAAAAATGCAATTTGAGAGCCCATTTTGGCGCTTTTTTTTTTTTTCAAAACAACACAAGGCTGGAGATGCCATTAAGGGATGTTTTTAAAATTTATCCGATAATAAATTATACAAAGATTTTTGTCAGTTTCATGATTTAAAATTTCTGAAACCGATAGCCAAATGAAGAAAAAATTTAAACCAATCCAACAGATGTTACTTTAGCATGGTCAAATTCCATATAGTCAAATATATCGGTTCGTCAGTTTTCTTAAGCATTCCCTACAGATGTTATTTTAGGCGTAAATAGCGTCTGAAAACAAGCTTTTTCACGCAAAATAAAAAGATAAAGCCAATAAAAAAATCAAAGCAAAGAAAATGCCAAATACTAGTCCCTCTTTTTTCCTTTGCTCACAAATGCTAAAAACTTGCTGAAGACAAAAATGGTTGCAAAGCAACATAACCTTTTACTTTTAGACACGTTCATGGCACCTTCACAATATTTTTTTTTACCGAATATATCCAAGCGTGCTGCTTCAGAGAACCATCCCACAGCAAGAAATGTTTTTTAATAATCAATTCAAAGTGCCAAAAGCAATAAATTTCATCGAAGAAAAGTGCAGAAGCAATTAAAAGGAAAAAAAAGCAATAGCGAAAAAGTAATCAGAATCAGTCTAATTGTAACTTTTTTCCCCCCTAGAAAGAGACAGAAAAAGCCTAAACAGCCGCTGAAAGCAATTTACATCACAATTACAGTCAAATAAGAAAGGCTCCCACCACCAACAGTGCACCCCTCACAACACTCACCACTCACCACTCACCACTCACCACCTAATACACAGACCAAATTTAAAAAATAACAGAAAAAAGAGAAGATTAAGGATAAGGATAAAACACCAATTAGCAGAGAAACTAAATTATGCCCTAAAAAGAAAAAAGCCCTAATGGATCATAATCATTATCAGTATCTCACTCTTAAAGTCACTCTAAAAAAACATCCCTGATGAAAACCTACTCAACAAGCCAAAGGAGCCAAAGCCGGCTTCACCTTCGGCGGCCTTCCCCTCCCTCTCGGTGCGCCGTCGCTGGGAGCCGATGCCGCAGCAGACGACGTCTTCGCCTTCTTCGGTGGACGGCCACGAGGCCGGCCGCTGCCTGGAGCCTTCTTCTTCGGCGGAGGCGGCGGAGCGAACGGATCTCGAGGCTTCGGCGGCCTGCCCCGTGGCCTCGGAGGCGACACGACGGTCCCCGGCGGGAGAGGAGCCTTCGGCTTCGGAGGACGTCCGCGGCCCCTCCGCGGCGGCGCGTTGGGATCCGGCTTCATGTAGTTGTTCTTGACCAGCGCGAGCTCGCCGCTCTGCCTCATCCTGTTGAGGTGGTGCGAAAGGAGGGTCGTGTGAGCCGCCGGAAGGTTTCCGTACGTCGCCTCGATGTGCTTGGAGATCGACGACTTGTTGGAGCCGCCTTCCTCGTTCAGAGACTCGATCGCCGCCATTATCATCTGAAAAAGAAAAAAGAGCTCGAGTCAGAAAAATTATCATGCAAAACCCTAGAAGTCTAGAGCTAGAGCGATCGAGCAAATGACGGCAAATTCACTGCGTTTGTGTGCACCTCAGGGTACTGAGGGAGAGATGGAGCCGGCGGCGGAGGCTGAGGAGGATTGTTCGAGTTCTCAGTCGCCATGAGCTGGTGTTTGTTTCCCGAGAAAATTAGCGTTTGTTAGTGGAAGCCTTAGAGAGAGAATTTTCGTGCGGTGACAAGCAGGCAGAGTTAGGGGGAGGTTTTTAAAATGGGGCTTCTCCTTGGGTCGGATCGAAGAGAAAAAGGAAGTGGACGAGAGCCATTTATCCAACGGCTGGGGATTACGAGTTCAGTCTCAAATCCAACGGTATCGCTTTGTTTAGAAGAAGAAAACGCGGATCGATGACGTGGACTGCGACTTAAATCCGGATTTGAACAATTTGCTCCAGCAGTAAAATTACTGCTTTACCCCTCATTTTAAATTTTAGCCCCTTTTTTGGGGGATGAACAGGGAGTGACAATCGCCTGTCCCCGATCTATGTGCAGCTAATACGTGTCGCGTTGTGAAGGGACGTCTAGGCAAAGCGGCAGCAAAGCTATTAAGATCTGAAACCTAATTGGACATTTACGTGGAAACAGGGTATCGTAGGGATTGATGACGTGGGTTTTCAGTGAGTTTTAAAGACATCCAAGTGCGGAAAACCCGGGCCCACACTAGCCTGAGCTGTGTTTGTGTACGTGTCCGGAGGATATAATCCTTAGGAGAAAGCACATTTCCCGCCGATATTGAACTGAAATTTTGGTTGATTTTTCGTTGACTTTAGACACAAGAACAATAGTTAGACCAAAGTTCAACCAAGAAAATCGTACTTTTTTTTGAAAAAAAAATTGTACAGCACACTACGTGTCACTTGTAAATAATAAACGTAATAAAATGTACTATCGTTCTCTGTTTAAAAACGCTTTGAATCGTTCAGAGTGCGTTTGGCTAAAGGGTTCTAACACAGCTTGAATTATTTTATTATAGTATTTTTTTATAAAATTTATGAGGTGTTTGATAATGGTTTTCACCACTCAGTTTTCACCAAAAATTTAGTTATAAATAGTAAAAAGCCTTCACATATTACAATAATAAAAAAATTACTACAATGTAAAACTCTCACATGCTACTATAAAATTGATTTCTACCATCCTTTCAAACACCCACTTAAATTATTATTTAAATTTTCTATTCAAATCTATAACATAAATGGACACTCAATCATTTTTGCTACAAAATCATTAAAATGCGTGTTGTAATTTGAAATTTAGTTGTTCAAGGACAATGACAAATTTAATTTATCAAGACAAATATAAAGCTCCTTTGGAGACAAAAGTTCATTTGTTACCCAAATTTAAAACGGTGTGGTTTAGGTTTGAACCACAAAATTTATGCTATGTATTTTAAATGATAGTTTTAAGGAAATGTTTGAAATATAAAGTTTTAAAAAGATAATAAAACATCATATCAAGTTTAAAATGAGAACTGATATTTAAAAAATTATGGTTTATAAAAAAAATGAGAATGGAAAATGTTTTCACTGTAAAAAAGTTGTTCAAAACGGTTAGAACTTTAAGGGGGACTTAAATTCTCAAAACTTATAGTTTAGCTAGTTTTAAGCTACCACTGTTATTCAAACACCTGTTCTTGTGGATCTATAGGTTCAAAACAACACAAAAGTTTTGATTCAAACTAATTCTCCTATAGTATTTTTCTCTCATAAAATTTCAATTATTACAGTTTTTTCAATTCAAACTGTATTTTGGAACAAGCTTATAATTTTTCTTTTATGTAAAGATCCATAGAAACAAAAAAGGTACTATTCTAGTAGAAGATTGATAAACTTTTTTTTTCTTGCTAGATATTGAAGAGGGACCACTCATTTGTTGTTAAACTACAAATTATAATGCAAGTGATAATATTAGATGGCATGGCTTCATATTCAAAGCTACGAAAAAGTTGATGTTTATACCCTAATGGGCATTTCATTAGAGAGACATAACAAATTAAGATGCAAAAGCATTCACTATTCGCTGGGGTTTCTTTTCTTGAGCAATTAAAAATTTTAAAATAGTTACAACTATCAACCAATTATTTTCATGGATACAAGAAATCTCTAATATTCTTGAAATATGTTCACTTAAAATCTAATAAGATTATAAAAATTTACCTAATTACTGTGAAACTTCCTATGTAAATCACGTAGAAGAAAATGATACCTTCTACATGATAGTTTCCCTGTAAATTACAAGCAAACTAGGTAAAGAATTAATGTGGTGTTTGGGGGCATTGGTTTAAACTAATTGGTTCATATCATTATAATATGTGAGAGCTTTTATACTGTAATTTATTTTTATTTTGCACTGTATCTTATAAAAGCTTTACACTGTTATTAGTTTAAACTAATAGTTTGAATCAATATGATAAACATATGGTTAAACAGTTTGCTTATTTTTCATCAAAAAGAAAAGTTAGCTAGACTTTTAAATCAATCATCTAGTACTTATGCTTACGTGGACAATATATACAATAACTCTTTTTTCATGTTAAGACATGTTACTTTGAGTCTGTTTGATATTATTTTTAAAATAGGTGAAAATATTTTATTTTGAAAAATAAAAATTTTGTGGGAATTATACTAGGAGTATTTTTAAAATTTTTATAGCAAAAAATATGTGAAAATATTTTTAAAGATTCTAAGAACAAAACCAAACAAAGCCTTTATTTTCCTTTCATTATTCTGGAAAACCTCGCTGTTATCATTACAGTTAGTGGGTCCTTAGACGTTTCTTAAATTCTGTCTACTCGGCAAAGTACAATTACGACATTCACTCTCACCGGCCCTGCTAATTGCTACTCTGCAAAGTACAATTACGATCACTCTTACCAGCCTTGCTAATTGCTGCTCATAGATGCTTGTTGTGCACACGGTTTGTTCGTGCAAATTACAATGTTGACCCATTTATCTCTTGTTTGGCTTGTTTTCTCCCTTTTTTTTTTACCGTGAGATTAATTTTCTATTTTGCTTTTAACAAGTTATATATAATTAAAGTTTAGACTCGTCCCTTGTAGGCCTCGAGTTTGGGGTCAAATAGCATAAAAGTGAAGTCTAAATCCAATGTTAACATAACCTTCACGAGTGCATCTTTTGCATAATAGAAATTCCAGATTTTGCTTCTCGAACATTATAAAGCAAGGTCCTAGCGGAGTTCGAGCAGATATTACCTGACATTTCCATATTTCAACATTTGACCGAATCAACTATGAAATATTGAATTCAAGTCTAGAATTTCAAATTTAGACCTAGCTTGATTTTTAGGTAACTTCTAGTAGAGCTCTCCAGAAGAGACCACAAGCAGCCAAGACCAAACCAATTCGATGATCTGGTTCCATGTCATGATTGCCCTTTGCTGGTTTTAAGACCGGACTGGATCATTGGAAAAAAGGAGCTAATCCAATTTATGAAATATGTGGCATTGTCTAAATCGAATCGAACCTTTTAGATTCATGTATTTAATTATTTTAAAATTTATTTACATATATAAAAAAATATGTATATACATATAAGAAATACATATGTGTGTGTATTTTAGACAAATAAAGGCATGTATCTCCAATGTAATTTGCTCACATGTGACTGCAGAATTCAGGAGTTTGGCTAGTCTTGTTGCAGATACCAGTAGTGTGGTGTGACAATTTAAGTACAACTATGCTAGCAGTAAATCCAGTAATTTTGACCAAATTGCAGATGTATCCAAATAGGCTATATTTAGTAGTCGGTTTGCTACTATCATGAGAAGCAAAATCAAGGTTAAAGATCTTTCATCCTTGAGTTTGAGAGGGGATGTTAGGAGAGCTGTTTAGTTAGTCACTCAATTAGGTAGTTAGCTATTTCAGATTAGCTTAACAAGTCTGGTTGAGTAACTAACTACTATACCACTTGTAGCTGTTATGTCATAGGTAGTCTTAGTATTAGTTATAGATTAAACTGTTTATACGTCTTGTACAATATTTACATTAATGAGAATTAGTTCAGAAGTTTCATTCAATTCTTCCTCTCAGAATTCTTATTTTCAGCAAGGTTCTTCCTCGTGAGCCTCTCTATCTATAGATATACACACTAGGGCCACTAGCAATTAAATAACTGAAATATCTCCTCCAAATACGAAAAGCTAATTCTTCTTAAGTTTTACTTCACTTCTGTTTTCTTCCGATGGAAATATTTGAGATGTTGTTTTCCTCAGACAAATGCTCTAAACGTTTTTATATTACTTTGATCATTAGTATATACCATGCTTTAAATTTTTGTTGACGTTGTATTATTCTACTGTTTTTTAATCAGTAGATTATGTCAAGTGTTTTTGGTTTGACGTAAGGAGGGGTTGGTATGCAATAATTCTGAAAGTGGTAATAGGAATTTGCAAGATTCTTACATTTGGTACAAAAAATATAATTTTTAGATTCTCGAAAAACTCTAGATTCATTTTATCTCATTTTGGGTAATCTAAATCCCTTTCAATAAGATGATATTCAAATTTTCAAGAATCTCAGGGCCATATAAATTCCACCTCCTCTTTCACGATGATGATATTTGTAGTAGTAATAATAATGATTATTATATTATTATTTAATGAGAACATATTAACATTATCAAATTAAATAATAATATAAAATAATGTTTATATTATTAATAAGGCTTTTTCTGCATTTTCATAAGTCTTCTTTGTTTTGTGGAATGTCATTCATCATTTCCACGAGCCCTTACATGAAGAAAAAGAAACCAGATTGTGCTGGTTGCTTTGACAGAAATTGTTGCTTTCATACTTATCGAGGTGGGGTTGGCTGGGATTTTTTACTTTGTAATTCGTGAGCCCAACCTTATTCATTGGTAAAAATAATCTTACTTACTTGTAAGAAGTATTTATTCATTAATTACGGAATAATAATCTTTTTTTCCACTGTTTTTATCTTTGAAAACATAATTATTATTATTTCTTTTGCCATCACCAAAAGTATTTTTCTGAAACACTTTCTTTCTTTCTTTCTTTTCATTTTTCTTTCTTACAATTACAAAATACTTACTAAAAACTCTATTGTCAAATACGGTACTAGTATACTACTAGACCGTCACATACTATATTAAATAAAAAGACTTTCAAAAAGCAAAATTTACACTGCAGCGGTATCCATGGTGTGACCTTTACATCTGTCTCACCGTTATGTCAAACCCATCGAATGATCATGCTGACCTCTTGGTAGGGCTTCCTATATCATGAAGGTCTTAGAAGAGCTTTCGTTCAACAAGTTCAAATATATCTCACGAAACATATTAACATTTTGCATAAAATATTTCTTGTCAAACAATTCTCATAAAACGTCTTCCATGAAATCATTTCTCATAAAATATTTCTTCAAAAAAAAAAATACTAGCTATAATTCAATGTATGATTTCATTTATTCTCAATTATGAGTATCTTATCATCGTTCTTATCTTATCTTGAACTATGGGCCCAAGTATGCACACCAAAAGCGTATGACCATCGAACACCGAGGTCGTAACTTAATATGTTGCTCCCTATGGGTCGGGAGACTTATAAACCTCTCACTTGAGTGGAGGTTGATACGACACTTAATTGTCTCATCTTTAGTTTACCAATCTTGCAAACGTAGTGATCATGCTGTATGCCATGACTTTGATGTAAACTAATAAGCACAAAAATGCTGAATATACTTGATATCATTACTTAACGTTTAAAATAATAATCATATCAAATAAAAGCGCAAACATATTTTAAACATGTATACAATATATGAAAACAATTTTCTTCATGCTATAGGTAAAGTTTAAAACTTGCCTAGATTCTAGGCTAACAGTTCCAATTGTACCTCATTAGTTCTACAATCTTGGAAACTTCCTCTTAGAGGGACTATGGATGGTTAGGAATGACTCTTGGAGATTTCTAAAATGTTATAAACCTTGTTATGGACTCCGTTCTTTCGGTCTATCTCACCTCAATCTACATGCAGTCAATACTGAATGATTTCTAACGGAGTAGAATTAGTCTGAACGGAGACCACCATTGCATTTAGAATGTTGAAATAAGCCAAGAACTGGTCTCAGATCACCAATTAGATGTGACGACCCGTCTTTTCGGTCATCACTTAACTTTTTTTAAACATCGTTTATTGTGCGGTAATCCTACTTACTTAGTAAGAAAATACTAAATTACAAAAATTTTCTTAATTAAAACTGTTGCGACCTTTGTCGCCATTCTTGTTGAGACCTCGCTCAACATTTGCCTTTAAAACCATTTCAAACTGTTTCTTAAAACTACTAAGAATCATTTACTAAACATAGCTTAAATCATCACTTCATAATATATAACACAATTTGTACAATGTATCGTAAAACTTTTGAAAACATTTCTTAAAACTCTTATTTCCTTAAAACCCTTGAAAACACTACATTAAATAGTGTAAAACATTTTCTTTGCATAGCGGAAGCAAACTGTAGTGGTATTCATTCCCACATCTCGCATCTGCCCTTCCGCAGTACCCAGCTTCGCTAATAGGTCCTACTGGTCACCCATACATTACCTACAGCATGAAAACTTCTTATGAGCTTACGCTTAGTAAGTTCAAACATAAACTCACAAAGCATTTAAACATACTTTAAAACTTTTACAATAAAAGCGTTTCTCTTGAAACATTTTTCATAAACGTACTTTATAAACATTCTTCATAAAACATTTCTAAAACATTCCTCATAAACGTTTTCATAACACGTTTGAAACATTTATAAAACGTTTCTCATAAAAGTTTTCTTAAAACATTTAACATCAATCCTTAGAATGCATTTTATAAAGCATCCTTTATAAACCTTTTCTTATAACCAAGAAAATCTTTTCATAAACAATTAATGCAGAACATTCCTTAGAATGTTTTTCATAAACATAACTATGTTTTCCATAAACGTTTTTCATAAAACATTTCTCAAAATGTCTCTCATAACATAACATATATATATTCTGTAAAAAGGAATTCAAGCAAAATCAAAATGCATGATTCTATTTATGCTCAATTATGAACTTTCAATTATGAGCATTTTATGAACACTCTTTTCTTACTTTAACTTACTATTTTCGTTCCGTAACTTTCTTTATCTTTCATTCATTTTCCTTACTTTACTTTAGTGTTCATACCATCTCATTAATCATGAGATCATATACATGATGCTTCCCTTGCGGAAGACTTGAGATCATCGATCACGTGGTCAAGTACCTCACATCTTAGAGGTTAACTTTAACTTTACGTTCAATACCTCATAACACAGAGGCTGGTACGACACTTTCCTTTTTATCTTTACTTTACCTTCTTATTATCTTTTGTGAGTCACATCATATGCAAACATACTTGCAATTTATAACTTGTACTGTGAAATATATTGCATAACGAATGCAACGTATTACCTATCAAATGCATCATGTAATGCAATCACTTTTTGCAAATCATAACATATACTCTAACACTTATTGCATAACATAAGCAACAAATAATGCAATCACATTTTGCAAATCATAACTTTTATTTCAAAACTTAACTGAATGCATAACAATGCATCATAAAGCTTATAGCTTTAATTATAAAATATTATGCATTATCAAAATGCAAAACATACTTTAAATACTTTCAAAAGCATAACTTGAACTTTTAAACTTTATGCATATTAAATGCAATTATACTTTTAAACATAATCGTTGCAAATACATTGCAAACTTGATCTATACTGTAAAGCTTTTTGCATAATTAATGCAAACATACTTTTAGAAACAATTTGTATAACCATTGCAAACACATTTGTAATCATATAAATAAGCATTTGAAAACTATTTACTTCATGCTGTAGGTGAGGTCTGAAACTTACCCGTACTATGCTCTAGTTAGGGCCGGCAATTTCGGACACGGCACGATGACACGATACGAAAACGACACGAGATAAACGGGTTTGAACCGCACGTTTATTAATTGTGCCATAAATGGGTTGGCACGAATAACACGAAAATAAACGGGTTGGATTCGTGCTAACACGCTAAACACGCCTTAACACGTTTAATTAAACAGGCCGTAAACGTGTTGACACGGCACGACACGACCCGCCCATTTATAACATATTTAAACCTAAAAATAAAAATATTTGAAATATTTATAGTAGCTTAATATTAATTAGATATTGTGTTTTTGTTAATTCAGCTCATTTATAACACATTTAAACTTAAAATTTAAAATATTTAAAATATTTATAGTATGTTAGTATTAATTAGATATTGTGTTTTTGTTAATTTTTTAATTGGTTTTTTTAAAAAAGTTTTTTAAAACTTTTTTTCATTTTTTCAAAAAGTTTTAAGCATTATGCAAGGTGAAGAATCGAACCCTGCACCAAGGGTAAATGAATCCCACGTCCACCACCATGCCAAGCTCTCACTTAGTGTTTAAAGGTAGCTTTTATTATATTTATTATTGTTTTTTACTTTTGTTGTAAAAAGTCCCACATCGGAAGCTTTTCA
>CAMOHE010051534.1:0-71768 GCA_946598075.1 Artocarpus hirsutus
AGAGTGGACAGTTGTCTATAGAGCACATCGGCACAAACTCCATGGTTGTGGATCCGCTTACTAAGGGATTGCCACCCAAAATGTTTCATGAGCACACTGCTCGTATGGGTGTCATATCATTTCAGAATATTCAGTTTTAGTGGGAGTTTGTAATTTTAAATGCTCTTTTGATATAGACATTTTCAGTTATTCCAGTTTATGAATATTTTAAGGTTATTTTCTGCAGAAATAAAGTTTCAGTTTATTCACACTCTGATTTGGTATGGTTTGATCTCACTAAGGTTTTCAGGTGGACCAGTTGGAAATAGGCATGTTATGATCACATTGCATGAAATTTCCATGCTACACATCCATGCTTGATCTTGTCATTAGTTGTATTGGTATATGTGATCATTGATGAGTCTAGTTACGACATATGTAACGAAGGTCGCTTTGGTCCTATATTGATGTGGTTAATGGACAAGATTGTTAAGATGCATAAGGTTTTGATAGCAATATTCATGTGCTCATAAGGTATAATTCATATTTGTAAAGTTTCATATATAGCCCAAGTGGGAGATTGTTGGATCAAAATCCAATATATATGGGCTAATATATTAAATAAATATGAATTAAAGGCTATCAGATAAGGTTGCCCAATTAAAAGTGATCAATCTGGGCTTTGGACTTTTAATGCATCATTAAGTGTGATCCTCCTATGTGTAGAGACCAAAAGGGTAATTATTGATTTTATGATGGGCTAAATTAGTAATTAAGGATAATTGCTAGGGTTTAGCAATTATATAAAGGGGTTGTGATCCCCAAGTCAGTACGTACATTATTTTCTGTTCCCCAGCTACAGAGAAATCACAGAACCAGACTGGGAAGATCCTCAACCAAAAGACTCAAGAATCACATTCAACAATAGATTCAGGTTAGCTTCCGCATCTTATTAATATTCTTAATGATTTGACATGAATGATCCTGGGTGATGATGGTTTTTATCACAATTATGTTCTAACAGTTAGTTCTTATTCTTCAATATTGTTGTCGTCTGTAGATAGATGTTTCATGGTTTATTTCATTTTATTGTCGTTTTGATGGTTGCTTTTTGCGTTCGTGTTGTTTCCTTAGGTCGTAAAAATTGTTATTTTTTAAAAGTACCTTTAAAAAAAAGTTTTTAGCTTCTACTTTTCCCCATTTTATGCAAGTTATTGTTATTTTTTAAGCTTTGTGTCGTTTTAATATTCATGTCGTTATCTCCTACTAACAAAAGCAAATTCCCTTGAAATTGCGTCACCAGTTTTTTAAGTCACTTCATGTTAAATAATCCCGAATATTTTTTTTATATATATGTAAAACAAGTTTTTAGATTTACGTTACTGTCGTTTCCTGTGCTTGTTGTCAATATCTGGTGTCGTTACCATTTTTTAATTCACGTTCTTTTCCCCCTCAATTCATGTTGACCTCCAATCTTTTGTCATCACACGCAGATTGCTCTGTGTTGATTTTTTCTTTTTTTTTTTTTTTTTACTCCTTTACGATGCTTTCGTTTAAATTTTATTTCGCTTTTCATCGTTATTGTCACTTCTATGCAGTTCTCGTAAATCGTAATCCCTTTTGACTTTCCTGTCATGTTTAGTGGTGTCGTCGTTTTCTGTTTGTTGGTGTCTAAGCCGTAACGTCGTTTATTTATGTTATCGCGTTGTCAGATTTTTCCTTAGTTCTTTTTCATGTCGTATTTTTGTACCCATGTCGTTCCTTATCGCAATGACAAGAGCAAATCCCCGTAAATTCCTCTTCCAATAATCTCAACAGGAAATTAACTCATTATTATTTTCTAACTTTCTTTTCCTCGAAGGTTATTATTTTTATTACTATCGTTCTGTACGGTTGTTTTCATATTCAATTAATTGTCGTTTTCAGTTCCATTTCAAGTAGCTTGCGGTTGTGTTTATTCGTTTTTACGTTGATGTTGTTTTAAAGTTTTCTTTCTTTTTTTTCGTTTTATATGATATTTTCTGTTTAAATTTACGTCGCTTTTCACTGTTGTTCTCGTGATTGACTTTTCGTTGTCCTTTTACTGGTTTGTCGTTCTTGGAGAACTCTGTTGTCGTTTTGTAGTTTGATGTTGTTTGCTTTGGTTTTCATTGTTATTGTCGTTTTATAGATTGATGTCGTTACCTTCAAGGCTTCAACGTATTTTTCATTAGTTTTTTTTTTTATTATTATTAATATCATACTATATCCATGTCGTTTCTGAGGTTCTTCTCTGATTTCATTATTTGCTGTCGTTTCTCACATTCATGTCGTCCACCTCTTCCTAGCTCCCAGCAAGAGGCAAAGGACAAATTCCTCGGAAATCGCATTCCCAAATTCCCAATTTTCATGCAAGAAGTAAGAACCGACTAAATTATGAATTTTATGAATTCGTAGAAAATCTCATTTCATACTGATCAAGTGAACTGGTAAAAACAGCTAATTCTTCTGGTCTTACACTCTAACAAACCACTTCACCGACTCCTGTTGAATCTATTTCCATGGTGCCCAATGTAAGGAATGCCCAGAATTCGGATTCTCCGGCGCCCAAACCAAAGCCGCATTTCTGCGCCACGATGTTTCAGCTCCCCATTCCTCAACATAAACTGGTAAGTTTTAATTCTTATTTTTTGTTCTCTGTTTTTCTTTCTTTATTTTTTACCCTAGAGTAATTGCTTTCAATCCTCCGTTTGATAACTGAGAATTGTAGTGGGAATAACTTTGAATTTATTTATGTGGAATATTGAAGTTTTATTTTTTTTTCCATTTTTTGTCGTAGTTTGGAAAAAAAAAAAAAAAAGGCTAGGAAAGAGATTTTTTTTTTTTTTGGCTCTCAATGGGAACAAGATGCTTGATTCTCTTTCTATTACTGCTAGGAATAGGAATTTGAATCTGGGTCAAAAAAAAAAAAAAAAAAAAAACAATGTTACTTCTCATTTCTTTCTGCCGTTTACTGAAACATAGGAATCGTAATGTTTTAATTACTAAAATACCCTTGCTTATGATCCTTATTTTGTTATCAGTTAGAACCTTGGCAAATTTATACAGGTACATTTTTGTGTTATTCCAACTGAGAGAACAAAGCTCGAGGGTAGCTTAGAATAGAGTTTTCCCTTTTTAAATCTCGTGCTTTTAGCTGACTCAATGATGCATTGTCCCGTAACTTTATTTTCATTATTATTTCTTTACTTGAGGTTTAATTTAATTTATTCTAGAAACAAAACTAAGAGTGTTACAATTTGATATTTAATAATCAGATGATCCCAACAAAATCGGCAATGATATTTGGAGAGGAACTGTATGAGGTTGTTACTCTTACGGTTCCTAATGGTCAAGCTTGGCAAGTAGGATTGGAGAAAGATGGGGGCCAAATTTGGCTTCATGATGGTCTAAAGGAGTTTCTGGACTACTACTCTGTCCAATATTTCTACAATTTGAACTTTCGATATGAAGGAAACTCGGTGTTCTATGTTTGTATATGTGACGCATCTGGTTCTGAGATTGACTACCCATGTGATGGTCCAAGTAGAGATCCCGAGCCAGAGTACTTTGGCAAGCATAACGAGGAGTATATGAGAAATGATGAGAATGTTGAAATTTTGGATGTCAAGCCTTCCATTTTTCATGGTTCTTCTCAAAGAAAACCCTTAAGCAGAGATGTAGAGCAACAGTCTTCTAGGGAAAGACACAATTTTCTCTGTCAACAGACAATAAGCAGGCCTACTAAGCGTTGCAGAAATGCTGCCTCCATGGATTCTCCGCTGTATGGAGAAAATATGACGCCGCCTCACCCGCCAACTTTGCCAGTTAAACATGAAGGAGATGCTGAAATGCATGTTCCCAAGAGTTTATTTTATGCTAAATCGAGACTAGTTATATCCGAGGAAACTGAGAAGGCGGTTCATGTTGCCAGCACGTGCAAGCTTGAAAATCCTTCTTTTATGGTTATTTTAAGACCACATAACTTCAGTGAAAAGCATGTGGTGAGGTTACATGCATAATTTTTGCTTTCGAATTTCTTCATTTTTACTTATTAATATGTGGTGCAGTAATTAGTTTCAATTCTTTTTTCTTTACTTCGATTAGGATGTGCCTACTGAATTCGTAAAGAGGCATTTGAGCTGGTGTTCTGAAGACATTCAACTTCAGGTTCATAATGGGGAACGCAGGTGGTCGGTTCGGTGCTTTTATACGGGCAGCAGAGCAAAAGATGGTTCAAGGAGAATGAAGAAAATAGGCAAAGGGTGGCGTCTATTTTCATCAAACAACAATTTACAGGTAGGAGACGTTTGTGTTTTTGAGCTGGTGACGAAAGGGAAGGATGTTGTGCTGAGAGTGTGGATATATCGTGCAGCTGACTATGCAACCCCAGTCTAAAAACATATTCAAGCAGTGTGACTTGTCCCAAGAGTTGAAGTTGATGACAGAGTGGTGTGTAAATGAGCAGCAACATACCTTTTTTTTCTTTTTTGTTTGTTTGCTTACTGGGATGGGTAACTCGAGTAGGTCTCGGATAATACTAACTTGTGTAGTGGATTTTGTTGCACTAGAACTTCAAACTGCAATTGCCTTTTTTCTTTCGTCTCCTAGTAATAGTATGGGGTTCAAAATGTATGAAACTGCCGCTTCTCTGTGTATAGCTATTTTGTTGTGGAAAATATGTAGCTTTTGGTGTTTTCCTTGTATATTGTTGTTGATGTTGTTGTTCGTATTACTAATAATCATACTTTCCTGCTCCTGCCACAGCCGCTGCCGCTACTGCAGCTGCTACCAATCCTCCTACTGCTGCTCCTAATTCGCGTGATTGGGTATATGAGATATAATATATACGTCTATAGATGAGCGGCCTAGATCCTGCACTATGCACGGTCTAGATGCAAGTGCATTTAGCATTCTTAAAGAAACTAATTCGTATGTTCAAAATTTCTTATAATTAGGAAGCATTAGCTCTACGTAGACTACAACTGTTCTCTCGAGGATACATTATTGCATTTCATTTTCTATGAAGGAGAAATACAGGGCAATAAAAAGGACACATGATTTATGAGATAAATACAGGTAGATATGAAGGTTCAACAAATAAAAATACTGGGCCACGTTTCCATGTATTTTCCAATCTCTTGAAATGCCTACCAGACGTTGAGTAGATGTACTCTTTGGGAAGTAAAGAAAAAAAGGCTCCCATAATTGTTTAGTCATGAGGGGAGCCAATTAATATATCAACATGTCCGGTACCAAAATAAACGAGTGAATAAATAATATTTCAATGTGGAAAACGAGAAGGCAATGTGGTTTGCTCTCCCAGTAAAACCTCTAGATATGTAGTTACTTGACTGAAAACAGGAACATTGGGATGGTAAATACCATTTTTTGTAAAGTACATGAATATGTAAAAATATAGGTCCATACGTTAATTTGCTTTTCATAGATATAAACATGAAAACAAAATGGTTTAAGGTTCAGCAGGGGTGCATATGAAAAAAACGATACTTTCAGGGCAAAATGAAAAATCACAAATTTTCAAAAGCTATCTTTGCTCTTTGGCTAATAGTTTCCCTTGCTTGTTTACTATATAATATGGTTCCTTATATTATTTAAGAATAATAAAAAAAAAGAACCCAAATAGAGCTAAATGGTATGTGACTAAAATGTGAGCGGAAAATACTTTTGAACCCCAGTCTTGCTCGCAGGCCACTATTCCTTTTCCTGACGTATGATATGATGGTTCAATCAGACCAGTCCTTAAGAAAAATCATTTCTTGCTCTCTCTCTGTCTCTCTCTTTTTTTTTTTAATTCAAGTGATTGATGAGCATCACAAGTAGCTGAAAGCAAACTTTGGATGATTTGAACATGGTTATAAATTCCGAACAACCCATAGACAAAATTGTGGAATATAATTGGATCAAAATCATACCTTTAGTCATTGTTGACTTTCACAGATTTAAGGATTACGTTTGTGTTATTTTAGGTCAGGGCGCTTCTAAACCTCTCTCAACCTTTAATGATGGTGTGTTTTTTTAAAAAATATGAGATTGAAAGTCTTAAGGACCCAACCACAAGTTATTTTTTCAAATGTCTTGTTGCTCTGCCCATCACAGAGCCTTTTTCACATGTAAAGATCATGGATATTCAGTTATAAACGGTTTTTTTGAAAAGTGCCTAAAATGGTGGGATGATATGGACCATTTTTTTTTTTTTGGTTTTATCATAAAGGTTCTTTTTTTTTTTTTTTTTTTACTTTAGCACTCTCTCAGTCTCAGCTCTTCAATTTGCTGATCTGTTGTTGATCAAATTGGCACACACGTCAAGCAGTATTCAGCGCCGGAAGTCAGCTTCTCCGGCCACACCACCGCTGCGTTTTGCCCTTGTCAGGCAAGAAGACGATTGTGGAAGTAAATTGGAATTTTTATGCTTTTATAAGCTGAAGTGGAACGAAATGGCGTCCTCTGGTTTCCTTTTTGACTTGATTTTTTTTTTTTTTGGTTATTAACGTAAACGTGGTGAAGTATCATCCATGTCACTATGATTTTCAATTTTAATTTTTTGAAACTTTTGCCCAGAATAGTAGTTTTGCATTGTTTTTTTTCTTCGATCATCTTGATCTCAGTTTTAACACAAAATCTAGTTCAGTTGTTAAAGTTCAAGTGCCAGTCATAATTTTATTACTTTAATGGCTAAAACAATGGTTTGATGAAATAAAATACTGTTATAAAAGTGCTGCATCATGTATTATGTAGTAGTAGTAATATTTAAGCTGCTAGTCAAATTAAACTTATTGCGACAGGATTAAAACCGTCCCACTGTTTTTCATTAAATTTAAGAACACGATATGTTCAGTATATTTATAGTGTCTAACCGTGCATATATAAAAATAAGATTAATTATGTTGTTTGACTTTAACATGGTTCCTTCACATGATCCCATTAAAGTCTTCCATGATGTTTGGTAAGGAACTGTCTGAGGTTGCTACTCTCACTGCTCTGGATGGTAAATCTTGGCGAGTAAGATTGAAAAAGTGTAGGGAGAACATTTGGCTTTGTGATGGTTTGAAGGAATTGATTGATTATTACAAGATCCACTATGCTTCTACTGTCCAATTTACATTTCAAGGGAGTTCATCAATCTGTTTTGTATATTTGATGCAATGGGTTCTGAAATCGACTCCCCATATGACGATTCAAGAGGGATAATGATACAAGTGATGACGAAAGTGTTCAAATTTTGGACGCCAAATCTCCCTTTGTTCTTGGCTCCTTTGGTAAGCATGGAGAGGATACATGTGACAATGAAAGGCTTTGAAATTTTGGATACCACACTTCCTATTTGTCGTGGTTCCTTTAAAAATAGAACCTCCAATATTGGGAGGAAAAACTCTTTTCAACCCCTTCAGCTATGACCCGGGCCCATTACATGTGGTGGGGATCCCACATGGTGGGCCCCACCCCATGTGAGGGGCCTGGGTCATAGCCCAACGGGGCTATTTAGAACTACTCTATTGGGAGTGCAATGCGACGACAGTCTCTTGGGAAACGGCAAAATTTTTTCCCTCCACGAAAAAGAGGCAGGCCTCCTAAGCATTCTAGAAGTGGTGCCTCCATGGGCCAAACTAGACGTACAAAAGACAAGAAAGCATATCAACTAAAAGAAAGTAGCAAGCCTCACTTGTGCCTAAGACATGAAGAAGACACTAAAATGGTTATTGTTAGAGTATGATGACATGAATTCAGATAGGCCTGATTCGAAAAACTTGCGGTGCAACAATTACGGTAAAAGAACAAACGTGAAATTTTTTATGAAATCTGTGGTGGTACCTACGTAGTATGGACCTTTGAGTTTTGAGCCATTTAGTTTACGTTTTGAGCTCATAGGGTTTTATTTATACCTATATGTATATGATTTATTACGTTAGAATTTAGTATTATCGAATTTAGCTTTCATAATTGCCTTTATTTTGTAATCTTTTTCGAGTTTAGTGATTTTTTCTTCTCCTCTGCCCAGTGTTTTTTCAGCCTTGGGTTTCTACATAAATTTGTGCGTGTTCTTGTTTTTGTTCTTGTTTTTATAGCACTATTTTCGTAACATGAACCAAGGAAACAAAACATGTCAAAGGAAACTGAGAATGCAATTTGTGCTGCCAAAATGCGCAAGCTTAAAAACCCTTCTTTTTTGGCCATCCTAGAGCCAATTAATGTCGCACGAAATTTTGTGGTGATCTAACATATACATCTACAAATTGTTCTTTAATTTGTCTTGGCTTAATTCACTACATTTTTGTTTTAATCTGTGCTTCACTTAGACCGTAGCTGTGGGCTTGGTAAAGAAGCATTTAGATAGCCCTTGAGAAGAAGAGCAAATCAAACTTCAAGTTCACAATGGGACGCATAAGTGGCCTGTTCTGTACTGCTCCAATGGTAGAGACATTTCAAGCTCATTGAAGAGAATAGGCATGGGTTGGGATCTATTTTCATCCGATAATAATCTGGAAGAAGGAGACGTTTGTGTTTTTGAGCTGATCGCCAAGGAAGAAAACAACATTCTGCGAGGGTCTGGATATATCGCTGCGCTACAAAAACGTTTCAAATTAAAGTAACTTGGTCTAAGAGTTGATGCATTTTGATTTTACAAAAGAGTAGCTAGCTAGCAACATAGCTACTTAACTTCTTTTGCTTGTCGTGTTTTGTTCGCTTGTTCATCTCAGACTCTTGTGTTGGTATTCAATGTTAGCGGATTTACTTACAAGTACATTGGAATTACGAATTGCCGATTGTGAAGACATTGCCTCTAAATTGAAGTGGTTACAACGGTTTATGAGGTTGTTTTGAGACAGTTATTCTGTGGATACTGCTCAAGACTGCAGCTTGTGCAGCTTCTTCCTGGAAGGGACATGTCCAAGTTCCATTGGTTTTAAGTGAACTAGTGTGATGTACTGTGCTACACGGGATTATTATTTGTGTCTATATGAGAGCACTAAGAGAAAATATACGAGGGAGTTGGTTGCATTCTGTTTTGGTTTTCTCCGATTGTGAGCTCTGGGTTTCTTGTACTGGGGGTGGAGAGTGTTTGTTTCCTGGGAAAAATTCCCTTTGTACAGAGAGAGAGCTTGGTGAGTGCAGTGCGTCTCTGATTGTGTAATACTCATTCATCTAATATTCAACTAGGGCACTTGGATGTAGGATCATTTAAGATCCGAACCAAGTATAAAACTTCTGTGTCAATTTTCTTTCTGCCTTTTCTTGCATTTCTGGTTCGTGTGTTACGTCACAGTGATTATCCCTCACAAATATTTTGCCTCTTTTTATTTGGAAGGGTTCAAAACATGTATGAACTTTCTATGTGCTTATTTTGGTCTGCAAGTACAATGCAAATTTGGATATTTTCACGATTTGAATATGATTAGCTCGTTAGCTAACGTTTTATCTTTTTCTGGGAACATATAGCTTGATTTTTGCTTAACCCATCGCGCAAAATGTAAAGATCTATCATTTTTTTAAATAAATCTGTAATTCTTTTAACACAAATGGGTGCCTTCAAAGAAAAAACTAAGCCTATCTTAGACTTTTTTTTTTTCCTAGCGTAAAGAAGGAGGAGGTTCTTTTGATGTTTGTAAGGTTGTTGTCGTTGTTTTCATGTCGTTTATTGAGAATTAAAATGGTCCTTATCTTACATCGTTGTTGTTTTAGGCCTTCGTTTATTGAAGATATTGCCGTGTTTAGTACATGTCGTTTTTATGCTTTTCTTTTCTTCTTGTCGTTTCTAAATGTCATTCATTGTGGCTCACTATGTTTTGAGCGTCATTCTTTCCCCGCTTTTTATCTTTGTGCTTTTACAGCCAGGTGCATTTTGAGGTTGTCGTTTTAATATGCATGGTCTTCAAGAAAGGGGACCAACGTCCTGGGGGTACAAAGTTTGGGCTTTCTTGTCAGGTTGGCCAGCCTCACAACTAGCTGGCAAGACCTTTGACTTGGGCGTTGTAGAAATTGTTGGCCCAGCTTTAGAGTGTTTCTTTATAGAAAAATTACGAATATATTTTTAAAAGTTGTATTTATTTATTTTATATTAAAAAAATATAACATATTATTATTTATATTATATGTTAAGTAATTAATTTACAGTAAAAAAATCATTATCATTTATATTACATGTTTTTTTCACAAATAAATATATGTGTATTTGTAAAAAGATAATATTTTTAAAAATTTTCCTATCTTTACTGCTCTAAATGTATTAAATAGATCTATTTAATAGCTACAAAATCGTGTTTTTTAATATAAAAATTGATTTTTTTTTGGGGCATTGATTTTGATCATGTCAAACTTTTTACTTGGAAAAAAGATGGAGAAAAAATCACTTAAGCCTGACGGAATCTTATACATGTAATGCCTTTTTTGCGTCTTTATTTTGTTATTATTTTTGGCTACTCTCGGGAAAATGTTGTGAAAATAATGCTCAAAATCGTTAAATACGTAGTTAATCTCAAAACTAAAGAGGAGAGAAAATAATGTTGAAAGTTGTTGAATGAGCGACCCTCGTAAGAGAGAGAGGGAAAAAAAAAGGTGACGCGTTTAATTTTATATCTTTACAAAATTATATGTATTCTCAGAAAAACAAAAATAGTGTTGATTTGTTGAAGAAAATTAATACCCTGTCCCCTACTTGAAGACTTTGCTTCTACTAGGTCATAGGTTTGAGTAATGTCAAATGCATAAAGACTTCAAAACCTATGGCTATGAAATCTCAAGACCATAGTTTTTTTCCAACCTACAAGTGTAACAACATGTTGAACATTTTAAATAATAAATGTCACTTTTATTAAAATTATTCTTTGAAGTCAACTTTTATTTTGTTTTTCATCTGAGCACCATTCCTCTGTTTATGGTAAAAATTTTAAAAATTTTGTGGTTGGATAATAAAAATTGCTCTTTCAATAGATACATCAAGAACACAAATTCTGAACCATCATATATATATATATATTTTATCAAATTTCTTAATTATCGTACTTGTTATAATTTTACATAATATTAAATTTCATGGTGACAACTTAGAAATGTTGAATTCAATAACCTATTATAAATTCTTCTAAATATTTATTTATTTGTTTGCATTTTTTTTAGTTATTGGGTTAATTACATAATTGTATATCTTAATTTTAACTTTTTATCTAATTTGTTCCTATGCTTTTAAAAACTACAAAGTTATCATTTGAATTTTAAAAACTTATTTTAATATTATCATTCTCAAGAGAAAAATTTGGGCAAAAATAACATGACTATCTAAGTTACGAAAAATATTTTATATTTTAAAAACAAAAAAATCCTAGAACAAACATCAAATTAAAAAAAAATCTTAAATTTTTGACTTTTTAAAATTTTAAAATATTTTTTAAATTTTTTAAAAAAGAAACATATATTTCATAAACAAATTAGATTTAATTAAGGGTATTTTTATCTTATCCTTATATTTTCGATCAAAAAAATCTATAAAGGATAAAATTAAAACAAGTTTTCTTAATTCAAAGATTACCTTTATAGTTTTTAAAAAATAAATAATAAATTAAAAAATAATAAAAATCAAGTGATCTGGTAATATAATCAACCCTTTATTTATTTTGCCGCCGACCTTTTTATTTAATTGTCTTCAAAGAATTCTCCTCGGCGGGGTCCACCTGAAGAGAATTATTAATAATCATTATTTTTCGGAGTGCCATTGGTTTTTAACCCGTTCTATCTTGTTGGCTATGGCTATTTCGGAGCATTATTTGTTTATTTATTTATTATTATTATTAAACTATTATTTTTCTCCTGTTGTTAGTTTCATCTTTAAATATTATTTTGTTTAATAGTATTTTTAAAGTAGATAAAAATAATTTTATTTTAAAAATAAAATTTTTAAAAAAATTATATTAAAGATATTTTAAAAACTTTTACGTTAAAAAACGCACAACAACATCTCCAAAATCCCGTAAAACAAAACCAAACCGCCCTATTATTCGGCACAGCACACCACAGTATCTCACCAACTTTACGTTTTCTCTCTCAGACAAAAAGGAAGTACACAAAAAACTCTCTCCTTCTATCCTAGGCACCGTTACACCAAACTTTCTGATATTTTAGAGAGAGAAAAATGGAGAGAAAGATTTTGCTGGTAAGCTGTGCCGTGGGGTTTTTAGGGCTATTATCAGCTGCTACTGGGTTTGGTGCAGAGGCTACTAGGATTAAGGTAAAACCCTCTAAGTTTTTTTTTTTTTGGATTAGATATTTTTTTCCTTTCATTTTCTCATGCGGGTTTTTGGTTTCTGGAAAAACGACGAAAATGAATAAAGTCGAGTGCTTTGGGTTATTTCGTTGCTGCGTTCGTTTCTGGAGCAAAGAAATGAAGAGTCCAAGTGTTCAAATTTGATAGATTGAGTGAACGTTTTGAGTAAAGTTTTAAAGTCGGGATTTTTTTTCTTTTTACAATATATATATATATATATATATATATTTGCTACATTTCTTGTTGGCGAAGTATACGTACTTCTGAAATGGTTTGATTTTCTGTTTTCTAGCGACTTTTTTGTGATTTTCTTTGGCGCCCTTGATATGTTTTACTCTTCATATTAAAATTTTCTCTTTTGCTCTGTCTGGAAGCTGTGAAATGTAAAAAAAAAAAATAATAATAATAATAAAAAAAATCCTCTTGGTGTGTGTGTGTGTATATATATTTGGGAGCTTAAGAGCAGATTATGATGGATGCCCGTCAATTAAAAGGAGCTTATTAAAGGGATTAAAGGGGGAGAGAGAGAGTTCATTGCTGTTTTTACTCACTTTCCAGTAGGATTTGAAATCTATATTTATATCTGTTTATTACAGACTCCAGTGATTTATTTGACTTCAAGGATTCAACTTTTTGCGATATTAATTAATGGCATTACTTAGTACAATTTATATAGTTTTATCTGTTTTTTGAAACATATCTCTTGCTTTGGATATTAGGATATATTTCTTATTAACCGTTGGTAATCATGTATTTGTACATCAATCGACTGAATTATCTACTCAGTGTTTCCTGTGTTCGACTGCATACTAATGTTTATGTGTAGTTCAGACTATCTACTGAAAACTATTAGTAAATGTGTCAAAAACTGCCTTCTTTATTGACAGCCATGCCAAGTCTTCCTTCCCCAAGCTATCTCACGAGTCGATGTCCCATGCTTTATTTAATTAATGTGGAACATAAACAAAACTGACTTTTGATATCTTTGCGGTATTTTTAGGTTAGATTTCATTACTAGAAAGTTCAATAGGCTAGTTTTTCCCCCGTTTTCATCCCCAATTACTAGAGTCGTTTGATTAATATGACTTATTTTGGAAGGCCTTAAAAGCAAGCACTTCAATTCAATTGAGATTAAGAGCATGTTTGGTGGGTGAGAAAATCTCTAGGAGGGAGAGGGGTGAGGGGATTTGTGGAAGGATTTTGAAACCTATGGTTGAGGAGAAAATGGATTGTGTGAGAGATTTCAAATCCTTCGAAGACCCCAATTTTAATCTAAAGGGAATTTGCACCAAACACATTAGGAGAAAGGTCCTTTCTTTCCTCCCTATTTCCTTCTCCTAGGTTATTTATCTTCCTTTCTTTCCTTCATATTTTCGATTTTCTATTTTACTGTCTACTTTCAAACTCCCTAGGTTTATCTAACTTCAAGGCTTCAGCTTTTTGCAATCTAAAATAATAGTATCACTTTCTACTATAATGTGACTCCACTATCTTGCTTAAGATGTTAGGATATTTGTTATTGTTCATCAATAATCATAGTTTCATTGTTATGCTGATCCTTCTCGAAATTAATTATCTACAGTCTACTTGGTTTTACCTGTATTCAACTGCATTATGAAATTGGGTGAATCTTGGTTAATACTTTCAATGCTTTCTTCTTGGGGTTTATATAACATAGTAGTATACCTTTCCTCTTCCTATATTTTTCTTCTTTTCTTGAGGTGTTATTTAGTTCTACTTTGAGTATCTTTTTAATGGCTTGAAATGCCAAATGACACCATGTGCAATATGCTGTGAAATTAGACTTTTATTAGGTGCGTCCCACGTTGAGAACAAGAGAATGCTGCTATTCCCAATTTGAAAGCTTTGAACTTGATTTTTTAATTGTGGTCACGTTTTAAAGGAGCCTCCTTTGTTCATCTGCAGATCGTTTTTATATCTGTACGTCATTATCGTTGATTGTAATAGTCCTAGCAAGTTTGTATACTGATACAACAATGCTAAAATTGTTGTGCCTTATCATCTTTTTATTTAATCCTGCAGGGTTCTCAGGTTCAATTCCTCTCTAATACTCAATGTGAATACCCACAGAGTCCGGCAATGGCTCTTGGCCTGACTGCAGCAGCAGCTCTTATGGTAGCACAAGTAATAATAAACGCGTCAACTGGGTGTATTTGTTGCAAAAGAACCATCCAACCACTCAACTCGAATTGGAAAATGGCGCTCGTTTGCTTTGTTGCTTCCTGGTAATTAGAAACTGCGTTTTGGTTTGACACTACTTTTAGACTTGTGATATTCTATATCAATGTTTTAAGTGATAGAAAGTAGAGAACTGACAAGAGTTATTATAGAGGCTTTTTTCCTTCCCCCTACTTCATAGGAACCGCGCATGTCTTGCCTTGCATTAACATGCTATGTTAGGATGAAGCAATAATTTTGCATCAAGGGATCTTGCACTACGTTTGGTAAGGATGAAAAGTGGAGAGAAGGAAGAAAGTGGGGAGATTTTGTGGGGGAAATAGAAAAGTGGGGTTGTTCGGTGGGAGATAAAAGACGAAGAAAATTAGAAGGGAAAATAGGACAAGTGGGACCCACCATAATTTAATGCAGAGATTTCAAGGGGGAAAGTTTATCACGCTTAGAACAAGAATTACTTTTTCGACCTCACTTTCAAATTAAATATTATAAATAAGTAGTTAAAATGGTGGTAAGAACTATGGGACCCATACCTTGTTTTATCTTTAAAAAATTGGATGACAAAGTTGGGAGAAAACTTTGACAAAATGTGAGGTTAATAAACTAAAATAATGATGGACAGTGGAAAACATATGGAAAGTATGACAAAAGTAGTAATTTCATAAATAATTTCAATTTATCCCTCTAATTTCACTTGCATACTAAAGAACAAACGGTTAATTGACTTTCTTCCCCTCCCTAAATATACCAAACAACATAAGAGAAAAACAAATTCTTTTACTTCTTTATCCCTCTCATATTCTCTCGATTCCGTTTTTCTATCCCTCTTGTTTTCTTTCCTTCCTACCAAACATGATGTTAGCATTTTCGGTTGGTCTTGCAACTTGTATTTCCTTTTCAAGTGGTCAATTCCATACACATTTTCTTGCAGGTTCACATTTGTGATAGCGTTTCTTCTGCTGCTAACTGGAGCTGCCTTCAATGACCCACACGGTTTAGAGAGCGTGTACTTCAGCAACTATTACTGTTATGTTGTGAAGCCGGGAGTCTTTGCTGGAGGTGCTGTTCTGTCTCTTGCAAGTGTGACACTCGGGATTCTATGCTACCTTACCTTCACTTCAGCAAAGAGTGGTGAGAATCTGTGGGGCAGTTCGGTTCCCAATCAGGGTGGCATAGCCATGGGGCAGCCTCAGTTTCCACCACAGAACAGTCAGGACCCAGTTTTTGTACATGAAGACACATACATGAGACGACAGTTCACCTGATGGATTCGGAAGATGGCTGGCATGATCGTCTTTTTTTACTTTGTAGGTTATATCTTCAGCAAAATTTTTTGGGGGATTTCTTTGGTAGCATTTTGGTCTAAAATCTTCTTTCTGTTATATTTGTAATATACGTAAAGTTATTCACTGATGTATATTGTAAAACAGAATGGATTTTCTTTCTATATAAGCTGGATGGATTATTGTTACTTTCTTAAGGAAACTGTTTTTCAAGACCATTGCATAAGAGGTAGTTTCTTATCTACAATCCCATTTGAAGATTCTTGTTCGTTTGGAAGATTGTGTTTGCTCCTCTTAATCAAGAGGGAACAAACTAGAAGACTAGATAAGAAAGGAAAAAAAGTTGTCCCTTGCTAGTTTTGCTCAATTTGCTACGCTTACTTATTGATGTGAAAGTACTTGTTTGACTACTATAAATCATGTTTTGGAAAACATGATTTAAAGAACTGCAAATAGTTTAACGAAAGGAACCCGGCATATTATATGGGAGAACGGGAAAATTAGGTTATTATTAATTGAGAATAAAAATAAATAGATGAAGATGTAATGGTATCTAGTAAATAGCTCATTTAGATTAAAATAAAATTATTTTTGTATAGAGTGATGTAAAAAGAAACACGAACGAGCTGACAGATAACGAAAAACAAAAATGAAAAGAAAAAAAAAAAGTAAAATTAAAAATTTAAGTGTTTAAAAAAAGCAAATAATTTCAAAAATGTTATGTACTTAAATATTTTTAAAAGTATACTATTTACTTACTTAAGAATTGAAATTGTGTACTCGATGCAATTTCCCTTAATCTCTTAATCTTAATCCCTTGATAATTTAATAGAATTATAGGAGCATCTTGAATCCGTTGCCCAATTTATTCCCTTCCCTAATCTCTCATGCAAAACGAGCACAAGTCTTATTTTCTATCCACTAATCCTTCTATTATTATCTTTCTTTCTTCATTTTCCTTCTATCAAACTAGGCCTTAAAGTTTCAAACTCGTCACTTCAACATACAAGCAATGAAAATCAACTGGTAATCCTAATAAAACCCCAAAAAAAATGAAAACAAAAATGTTACAGGACCTTTAAAAAAGAAAGAAAGAAAGAAAAAAAGTTACAGAACCCAAAATTAAAAAAATGAAAAAAATGTAACGCAGCACAATCTTTATAAGTTGTCGATCCGGTCATAGTAGGCTGGTATAAAGCGTAGACCAAGTCAAGCCGCCAACTAAAAAAGCTTCTGTTGAGGACAAAAATGAAAAAAAGGAGATAAACAAACAACATGGCCATAGGTATGTATGGTTATAAAAATATTTGATTGGATCTCTAGCAATAAGAAATTCTTCCCACCAAACATCTAACCTTTTAACAATCTATCTTCCATCCACGCCCACGCCCCTCAGTACTCCTACCAACCACAAAGTATAGTCAATTCAACTCCAAAGAAGCCACATATAACAGGACACCGCTCAACTTGTAATTAATTCCAAATTCATAGTCTTCTATTCCTAATCTAATACTCTCACAATCCACAAGTTTTTGAAAAGTTCAGGTTTCAGGGTTGAGGGTTTATCGCTATGGCAATATCGACTCCTGTTTCTTTAACGTTCAAGGTAACAAGGCACGAACCGGAGCTGGTTGTCCCAGCTAAGCCTACCCCACACGAGCTTAAACAACTCTCAGAAATCGATGACCACACCAGTCTACGGTTCCATATTCCGATGATACAGTTGTATAGGCACAATCCCTCCAAAGAAGGGAAGGACCCCGCGAAAGTGATTAAGGAGGCACTTGCAAAGGCACTTGTGTTTTACTACCCTTTTGCCGGTAGGCTCAAGGAAGGCCCTGGCGGGAAGCTCCTGGTGGATTGCACCGGGGATGGTGTGTTGTTCATTGAGGCTGATGCAGATGTTACGCTTGACCAATTTGGAGATGTTCTGCCCCCATTTCCTTGCTCGGAGGAACTTATTTATGATCCTCCTAAATCCCAAGGGATTTTGGCTTCTCCTTTGTTGCTAATTCAGGTAAGTTTCTCCTACATGTAATTCATTTGTCTATGTTTCATCTACTCATGATTGAATGTTTTAGTTGCTTTAGATCACTTATTTGTTTCTCGAGAAAAAAAAAACAGTAAATACATAAATTAAAATACATAACCAAGGTGTCAAACTGGTAGAAGTTGACTATTCTGACAGAATTAATAAACCACAACTTAGCTCAAGGAGTTATCCATTCAAAATATATATCTAAGAATGTTTTAGTATTCACTCACTGTACATTATTTAAAGTTTTATAATTTTGCCTTTTTTAATGTACAATTAGCCTCTCTTTTTTTCCCTTCTATCAATTATCACACAAAATATAAAATAATCACAAACCGTTAATAATACATGTGCACCGTAACCAGAAATCTAGAACTAGTATTTTTTTTTTTTTTGGTAATATGTAAAACTAATACAAGTATGAAAAAGTGTTTAGCGTGCAAATTACTTGTGTAATTATGGTAGGTGACTCGCCTCAAGTGTGGTGGCTTCATATTGGGATTGAACCACAACCATGCCCTCTCTGACCTAAAAGGGCTAGTCCAATTCCTGACGGCCGCGGCGGAGATCACAGCCGGCGCACTCACCCCTTCCATCCTGCCCGTGTGGCAAAGGGAGCTCCTCAATGCCAGGGACCCTCCCCAAATAACATGCACCCACCATGGCTTCCACCAAGCCCCAGCCGCCCCTGCCGCGGCCCATCATGTCGAAACGACCCACATCTCTTTCCTCTTCGGGCCCTCCGAGGTCTCTGCCCTCCGCAGGCTACTGCCGCAGCACCAACAGAAGTATTCCGACTTCGAGCTCCTCACTGCCTGCGTCTGGCGCTGCCGTGTAGCTGCACTTCAGGTAGTGGTGAAGCCACATAAAAAGTACATTTATTGAGCTTTTAAAATTTTTACTTTTTATGTTGGAAGATTTTTGTAAAATTAAAATTTTGTGACCTTATTTTGATACATAAAATAATAACTACTTCTACATTTAATAATAAAAAAATTAGTGGCTATAAGGCTAATTTAATAATAATTTTATGGTAACTTAATTTAAAAATATAGAGTTCAAACTCACTCATTTCTGAGCTTAAAAAAAAATATATAATCACGTCTCTTCAATATTCATCTTTTATAATTTTTGTATTATAGTTATATTTTCTGACTGCGCCACTCGTTACAGGTCAACCCCGAAGACGAGGTCTATATGATACTCGTCGTTGACTCGAGGCCTTCGTTCAACCCTCCATTGCCGACCGGCTTCTACGGCAACGCGCTAGCGTTCTCCACCGCGGTGACGACAGCCGGGGAGCTGCAGCGGAAACCGCTGGAGCACGCGGTGGAGCTGGTGAGGAAGGCGGCGGCTGACGTGTCGGAGGAGTACATGAGGTCGTTTGCTGACTTCATGGCTTCAAATGATCGACGACACTTCACTTTGGTGAGATCGTTTGTTTTGATGGATTTGAGGGGCGTTGGATTTGAAGATGTGGACTTTGGGTGGGGCAAGCCCGCTTTCGGTGGGGCCCCCGGGGCCATGCATGGGGTGTCGAGCTTCTTCATGGGGTTCAAGGACGGAGAGAGTGGAGAGGAAGGGCTTGCGTTGCCCCTTTGCTTGCCTGCTCCGGCTATGGACAGGTTTGTGAAGGAGTTCAAGTCTTTGTTGCGTTTGGTCAAAGAGGGTGATCATGAAGTTGCTGGCTAAGGTTTTGTATGCTTTTTTGGGGGGGGTTCTAAAGTCCAAATTGGTGTGCTGAATAATAATGCCGGATGTGGCTGCAACTTGTTTAATTTATTAAAGCTGGGAAAAAAAAGCTGGAGAAGAAAAGAAAAAAGGGCTTGAGAAAGCTACATGTCGTTTGACATATGATTAAACGACATGTTTTCATGCTTATGTTCTCTGTTTGAAAAATGAAACGAATTGTCGTACACAATACAATTAGTTTCATGTCCATGTCATTTACGTTTTCTTGTCGTTTAATTGGTAATAAATGACATTAATATTGATTTTATGTTTTCAGCTCGAAAAAGACAACGACATCTGTAGACGGGTTTTCCTACAATTAAATTGTAGGAATACCAAATCAAGTAATTAGGAACTTGGGCCCTTAAATCACCGTTAAATGGATCTGTCTACTCGGATATACACACAAGATTAGAATTAAATGAAAGAAATAAAAGAACACGCCAGATTTATAATGGTTCACTCTGTTAATGAAGAGCTACATCCACTGTAGTTCACTATCAAGTTTTCTTCGTACAAATTGCAATGCTACAAGAAAGTTGGAATAAAATAATAAGGCAGAGTGTCTGTATCTCTTTTTTTGTGTGTCTTTTCCGAAGCTACCTCTCCCCTATATATAGACTATGGAATTGAAACGTGGTTATTAACCATCAGGTGGAGTGGAGTAATGCTTCGTAAGTAACTGTGATACTAGGACACGTGTCGGTTGATGATTTGCTACAGAAACCACTACTTCCTTATATTCTGATCCTGTACTTAACGTGTGTTAACCGTTAGAACGTGCTGTCTGTCAAATCGATACGAAAGATCCAGACAAACAGTACTCTGAAAGAATCGAATAGTCGGTTCGAAGAACCAATTCCAACGAACGAATCGAATAATCGATTTGATCGTGCGACCTGTTCGAGTCGCTTGATCAACATTGTTGGGCCGCTAGGGCCCATGGTCAATTTGGGCCTGTCCGAATTGTACCCCAACAGTTAGCCCCCCACTCCTTAGTCTCATGTTATAGACTACAGGAGTGAAGATCTGATTTTGAAATCGACTGCACGTGACTTGGACGTCTCTTCACCTATGCTAGAATCATCTTTAAAAATCGTGACAATTAATTACCGCAACACTTGTCGGCACGCCATTGACGATTCATTAATAATCACAGCGACGCTGACGTACGTGTCGGATTCGAAAAGGCACCGCCTCGGTTTGAGCGGGAAGCTAAACAGACGCATAACCCTAGCCTTTGGATCAGATTGATATGAAGCGATCCTAACCGTCGAAGTGGTGCTCTGAAAGGTACATAAAGCGTCTCTGTCCTTTTCCTTCAATCCATTTCTCTCTTTTGGATTTTTCAATTCCTCTCTTTCCACTTCTAGGGAGATTTTCCTCCTGTTTTTTCTCACTTTCTTCGGATTCTTCAGGCAAGATTTTTTTCTATTTCATCTTTTTCTTACAATTTTCCTTTCATAATCTTGTTCTTCTCCCGATTTCGAGCATTTTGATGCTAAACACGCAACATTTTCCTGAGAAAATCAGTGACTGTTAGGGCTGTTTGGCTATATCGACCATAAAATATTGAAGAACTGTTTGAAGTTCTTAGGTTTTAGGGTCATGTGCCTTTTTTATCTTAGAAACACTAGATTTCTTTTAGCAATTGTGTTTCATATAAATGTCGAAGTCAGTGGCCATTACTTCGAGCTCTAGCGGTGAAGATGATTCTTGGTCGAGTGACGATGAAAGGGAAGTAGATGAAATGATTCGTCAGCAACATTTGATCGAATCGAGCATAAGGGCGGCTAGGGTTGAGGTCGACGGAGAATTGAGCCGAGGGACAAAAAGGAACCAACCAGCTGGGCCCTCGAAGAGAATTGTCAATGTCGATCTAATCGAAAGAAGGAAATACGTCTCCCCAACCAAAGGGGTATCATTTTTTTCGAAGAATCCAGAGTCTGTTTTGACAGAGTCGGACCTCCAATCGACAAGGGCAAAGTACGGGGTTCCACCTGCCGTAGAGATTCGACTCCCTTATCCGGGCGAACAGGCTGACACTCAAAACGACAACTGGTTTTGCATGTACAGTAAATGGTTCGAGCCAGGTCTCTGATTGTCGATCCCTGAATTCATATTAGAGACTGTCAGTCATTTCGATATTTCTATGATGCAGCTAATGCCGAACGAAGTCTGGCTTCTAATAGCATTGATCATTTTAATCGAAGAGACTAAAATAGACTTTGACATATTCGACTTTCTTTGATGTTATTATTTAAAGCCAAATAGTAAAAACCCTGGTCGATTTTACTTTGTTTACCGACAGTCAAAGCAACTTATAAGGGAGTTTGCTAACACGGATAGACATTGGGAAGAACGATACTTTTTTATGTCAATCAACCACGACTCTTTCGAGCTTACTACCCAAATTCCTTTTCCATTTGCTTTTGGTCATATTGGTGAGTTTCAATCCTTGAGACTGTTTCAAACAGTAATTCCAACTGATCTCAAGTATGCTTTTTTTTGTAGATTACGAGCTAAACCACCCAGCTCCAATTGGCAAGAGGTTCAAATCGAAACTTCAAGCACTGCTTGTATTAAAAGATCGAACTTAGGCTGAAATCTCAAAACTTGATCGACTTGGAAAGTCATCGATTTGAAAGAATTTCAAGAACATTCCTTCAAGTATTCCTATTCGATTTCTAAAACGAGTCGATTAGGTCTTCGTACGCCGCTGAGCACTTCAGCGGCTATACGATCTGTCCAAATTTATTACCCCACTATCTGACGAAGACATTCATCTCGCAGAAGCCGCTTTATTAGCCATGAAGATAGCATTATCTCCTTTAGGTGAAATGAGGAAGAAAAAACTAGCAGAAAAGAAACTGAAGAAAAGACGAACTAAAGCTGGCGAATCGTCAGCACCAAAGGAGACGATGCTGCCTGCCGAACAGTCTAAATTGCCTCCTCCTCCACCGTTTGATATTTAACCCCCTTCGTCTAAGAAAAGGAAAAGAACGGAGCCTCCTGCTTCAACCAAAGGTGTCCAAAGGTCGGCCTCGAAAAAGACGTTGGACGTCCCAGATGACGTCAGCGTTCTTCAAGACAGGGAGGTTGCGACGAGAGCGACAGTAAATTTCTATTTTAATAAAGACGAAGAGGTCTTTGGGGGGAAACCGTTTACATGGCTGTACAACGAGTCAGCTGTTGTGTTGGGATAGGTAAAATCATAATTTTTATGAAATTCTATGGGTTCGTTCGAAGCGACTAACGCAACAACTTCGTAAATATACAGGCTCTCATGTTCCACAATCTTTTTGCGAACAAGGCAGTGCACAAACTTGAAAGGGAGACGTCGAAGGTAAAAGAGCTTGGGGAAAAGCTCGAAGAGGAGAAGTCACAGATGGAGAGCAAACAGAGGGAGCTTAACGATGTTGCCGATGCGCTAAATAGGGCGAACAGTAAGGTGTTGAACCTATCGAGCAAAGTTTGGCTTTTGGAAGGAGAAAATGAAGGTCTAAAAGAGAAGATATCCTCGAAAGACAAGGATATTGAAGAGATAAAGGAGCAGCTGCTCGAGGTTTACAGTACATCTTCCTTTAAGGCACGACTTAAAGCCTTGATCAAATTCAAATATGGCAAGCTTAGCGTCGATGCAATCGACGAGGAGATAAAGGAGCTCCAGGATGTGCTGTCGACGGATGATCAGGTTGTCGAAGTCGAATCTGACCATGAAGACGTCATCGTCGAGCCCCCTGCTCCCGACTCTGAAGCTGCAGGGATTCCATCTGTTGAAGTCACTGATCACTCTACCCTTGAGACAAACGAGCCCGAAGACGATCAGCCAGCTGAAGGAGGGGAATTTTGAGATAATTTAAATTCAAACAATCCTTTTTTTTTGTAGAACAATTTTATTTTGTTCAAGAGAACTTTTGATTTAACAATTGGAAATTCTAGAAAATTCAAAACTGTACTTTCAAAATTTTCATAATCACTTCAGATTTATGCTTTTCGTGTCATTGTGTATCAGAGATCTTGATCTCTAATTGACAGAGAATCAATCGGATAATAAACGAAGTTCGCAGCCGATTAGGCTAAATGAAATTAGTTTGAATTACGAATGAAGCGTACGTTGTATTCACTGAAACGATTAAATGGATTAAAAATTGCAACTGAAAAAATTGCTCCATTAGTTCGGATCGACCAATAGGATTTGGGTCGATATAGATGAACCAAAAATTAAGCCATGAAAATGACGTTGGACGAATTCAGATCGATCTGGTCGAGTCTGAAGTTTGTCATGAAGATGACGTCTGAGTGTGTGGATCGATCTGGTCGAGTCCGATGTTGGCTATGAAGATGGTCGGTAGAGTCTGATGTTGGCCATGAAGATGGCGTCTGAGAGTTCGGATCGATCTGGTCAAGTTCGATGTTGGCCATGAAGATGGCGTCTGAGAGTTCGGTCTAATGTTGGCCATGAAGATGGCGTCTGAGAGTTTGGATCGATCTGGTCGAGTCCGATGTTGGCCATGAAGATGGCGTCTGAGAGTTCGGATCTATCTAGTCGAGTCTGATGTTGCGAAAACTAAGTACTTATTCTTGAAAATCAAACTCAAAAAATTTGTCAATTTATTGGGGAATAAAATTCAAAATAATAAAGCGACTGCACTCGTTTATAACGTATACAAGCTGCCTACGTATCTGTCGTACAGGAATCAAGTCGAACGTAGTTCAATTACATGGAAAAAGCAGAATCAAAACATTATATATAGTACTTCCTCAAATGATTTGCATTCTAGCTTTTTGTTATGTAGGATCTATCCAGTCTCTCTAGTTTGTAAACTCCTTCCCGAACCACCGACCGTATTCGATAGGGTCCTTCCCAATTAGCCACCAATTTTCTAACGTGGGCTTCTTTGGTATTCTAGAAGACTTTCTGAGCACGAGTTCTCCTTCGACAAATCTTCTGGGCTTGACCTTTCTGTTATAATACTTGGCTACTGCTTGCTGGTAGCACCCAAGAAGATAGAAAGCTCTGTCCCTCTTTTGGTCGATGAGGTCTAGCGCATCCTGCATCATTTCATCGTTCTTTGCCTCGTTCAGCAAAGAGTAATCGACTCGCAGGTCCCATGCAACTATCTCAGCGGGAATAACGGCTTCTGTTCCATACACCAGTGAAAAAGGCGATTTGCCAGTTGCCCTCCTTGGAGTTGTTCGATAGGCCCACAATGCCATCGGGAGTTCCTTGACCCATCGTCCTTTTCTTGCTTTGAGTTTCTTCTTCAGATTTTTTACAATCATCTTATTCGTCGCTTCGGCTTGTCCGTTTCCTTGCAGGTATCTTGGCGTTGAGAAACTTAAAATAATTTTCAATCTTGATAAAACTTCCTGAAGGATGATGAGACAAATTGAGAGCCGTTGTCGGTGACTATCTCTCGTGGGACTCCGAATCGATAGATGATGTTCCTCCAAATAAATCTTTCGACGTCTCGTTTTTTAACATCCGCAAAGGCTTCGGTTTCGATCCATTTGGAGAAGTAGTCAGTGAGGATGAGCAAATACTTCACTTGTCCGGGAGCTGGAGGAAACGGTCCGACAACATCCATCGAGTACTTCATGAACGGGTATAGCGAACTGACTGAAGAAAGCTCTTCTACAGGTTGATGTATGATGGGGGCATGCCTCTGGCAGCTATCGCATTTTCGGGCGAAGTTTTCACAATCACTCTGCATCGTTGGCCAATAAAAACCTTGCCTCTTCACCTTATTGCACAGTGACCTTCCGCCTGAATGATTTCCACAAGATCCTTCATGCACTTCTCTAATCACTTTCTCGATCTCATCTTCTCCGAGACATTGGAGATAAGGTCTTGCGAAGAAGCGCCTATACAGCTTTCCATCTATCAGGTAGTATCGTGCAGCATGCACTTTAATCTTTCTCGCAGCCTATCTATCGTCAGGGAACCAACCTTCATTAATATACATCTGGATGGGGGTTCTCCAATCGTCCCTCGAATCCACATAGCTAGATTTCTCCACCGGTGCAATGCTAGGGCTGTCAATTAGTTCCAAAGGGATTGTTCTCCTCTCGCTTACTTCGACTGATGACCCTAAGTTAGCCAGTGCATTGGCTCTGGAGTTGTGTTCTGGTGGTACGTGTTTAACCTCGAAATGATCAAATTGAGCTTTTAGTTTGTTAACTAGGCTTAGGTACAAATGCATCTTCTCGTCTCGCGCCTTGAACTCTCCATTTACTTGGTTAACGACCAGCGTGGAGTCACTTTCCAGAAGCAGCTTGGTAGCCCCCAATGTAGCAGCAAGCCTTATTCCAGCTATCAGGGCCTCGTATTCAGCTTCATTGTTTATAGCTTTAAATCCCAATCGAAAGCTCTGTTCGATTTCCTCACCAGTTGGCGACTTCAAAACAATTCCTATTCATGATCCTTTCTCATTGCTCGACCCGTCGACTTGCATAATCCATGACTCCAATCCTCCACCTTTGGTCCTGCAAGTCAGTTTAGCTACAAAGTCTGCGAGCACTTGTGCCTTCAACGCCGTACAGGGCTTGTATTTGATATCAAACTTTGTTAGTTCGACTGCCCACTTCATCATTCTACCAAATACATCCGGCTTGTACAGGATCGCTCTCATTAGGTAGGACGACAGTACAACAATAGTGTGTCCTTGAAAGTACGGGTGAAGTTTTCAGACCGACACAATTATTGCGAGTGCAAGCTTTTTGACGACTGAGTACCTCGTTTCTGCGTCCAAGAGGGAGTGGCTCACGAAGAACACTAGCCTTTGAATCCCTTCTTCTTCTCGAATAAGCGTCAAACTTACTGCCGCTTCGGATACAGCCATGTATAAATAGAGCGGTTCGCCATCCCTTGGCTTCGACAGGATAAGTGGAGTGGTCAAATACCTTTTTAGTTCTTGGAAGGCCCCTTCGCACCGTTCCTTCCATTCGAACTTGGTATTTTTCTTGAGCAGTTGGAAAAAGGGTAGACATTTGTCTGAACATCTAGCAACGAATCGACTTAGTGCCATGACTTATCCGGTTAGTTTTTGGATTTCTCGCTTGGTCCTTGGAGAAGGCATCAACTGAAATGATTTTATGTGGTCGGGATTCACTTCGATTCCTTGCTTTGTCATGAGATATCCTAAAAACATGCCGCTCGCCACTCCGAATGTGCATTTCTTCGGATTAAGGTTCATGCCATATTTTTTGAGCACGTCGAAGCATTCTTGTAAATGTTGAACGTGGAGATCAGCCTGCAGAGATTTAACCAACATGTCATCGATATAAACCTCCATATTCTTACCAATTTGCTGTTCGAACATCATGTTCACAAGTCGTTGGTAAGTTGCTCCCGCATTCTTCAATTCGAAAGGCATGACTTTGAAGCAGAAAATCCCCTGTTTCATTATGAAGGCTGTTTTCTCTTGGTCATCAGGGTGTAGCAGGATTTGATTATAACCAGAGAATGCATCGAGGAAACTCAAAATCTCATGTCCGGCTGTAGCGTCGATGAGCCTATCGATGTGAGGCAACGGATAACTGTCCTTCGGGCAAGCTTTGTTAAGGTCGATGAAGTCGACACACATGTGTCATTTTTTGTTTTTCTTCTTCATGATCACTACATTGGTGAGCCAGTCGGGATACTAGACAGGGCGTATAGAGTCGGCTTCAAGTAATCTCCTCACTTCGTCTTTGATCACATTGTTCTGCTCGATTTCCAACTTCCTCCTTTTCTGCCTGATGGGCTTATGCTCTGGGTCGACGTTCAATCAGTGGGAGATTATGCTTGGGTCGATTCCAGGCATATCTGCGTGAGACTATGCAAAATAATCAACGTTAGATCTAAGAAACTCAATTATTTGATGTTTAATACCCTCATCAAGCTACGATCCGATCTTCACTGTTTGTTTTTTATCTTTCGGGTCTATTTGAATTTCGTCAAACTGCTCCGAAATCGTTTCAACACAACTCTGCTTATTTGCTTCGCCCTGCTCATTCAACTGTAATTGCTATAAAGCTTTTTTTTGCTTCATTGCTGCGACGTAACAGCTCCTTACCGCCTCTTGGTTTCCTCGAATTTCTCAAACTCTTTGTTTCATCGAAAATCTTATCATCTGGTGGTATGTAGATGGGACTGCCTTCATGGCATGAATCGAAGGCCTCCCAAGAATTATATTGTACCCCGATAGGCAATTCATGACCAGAAAATTGATCAGTTTGTTCTCTCCTACTGCGTCGACTGGAAGCCTGACCTTCCCAATTGCTGTGGTCGCTTCTCCATTGAATCCGACCAGCGACGTCGGTGACTTCTCGATTTCTTCTTCTCCTATTTCCATTTCTTTTAGCGTCGAGAGGAAGAGAATATTGACGGAACTCCCGTTGTCAACCAGAATCTTGCTTATTTTACAATTTGTGATATTTAGTTTAATAACTAATGCGTCATCATGTGGCGAGTCTAGCCCAATCGTCTCGTTACTATGAAATAAAATTTCATATTCGGGATGATCGATATGAGCAGTGCTCGTCGTTGCTGTATTTGCTTTTCTTTGATAAGACTTCATCTGATTAACTAAATCATTGCTGAAAACCGAGCCCCCATAAATGGCTCCTATTACCTTCCTTACTGGTGGTGGTGGTGGTATCTTCTCTTCGGTTTGCTCATTCCTTCGCCCTCTTCGTTCCTTGTCGAGCCCATATGTCCTCCTCCCCCTTTCCGAGAGATACTCTATCAAATAACCTTTCTTGAGAAGCTCCGTAATTTCTGATCGCAAAGCTTTATAGTCGACCATCAGGTGCCCTGTATCTCGGTGAAACTCACAGTATTTTGACTTATCTCATGAATGGCTCGCAGGCAATTTGCCGGGCCATCGGATGTAGTCTTTTCCTTCTAGCTGAGTGACTAGTTTCGATGGCGATATGCTTAGGGCATATTTTGGTGGTGATAGGGATCTTGTTGTGGGTTGAGGCATGTCGTCTTTCCGCCTCCATTCTCTTCTTGGTGGTGTTCTCATCCGTCCTCGTCGGTTCGGTTGGTGTTGCTGCTTCTAGTTCCATTTGTTCTGACCTTTTGTCCTTGTGAACTCTCATTCGCACCTCTCGTTTTCTTCCTCCAGGTCAATCCAGCCTTTAGCTCTATTTAGTGCTTCCTGGATCGTCTGTGGGTAGTCAGAACAAATGCTGTTTTTAAAGGATGACCTGTGCAGGAGTCCCTTCTTCAGTGCTTCTCAGGCTGTTCTGTCTTCTAAATTTGAAATCTCAGAGAGAGTTCTGCTAAATCTTTTAATATAAGCCCATAACGGCTCGCCTGGACTTTGGACAACATACCACAAATCTTTGGTCGTTTTTCCCGTTTTAATATGCACCGAACATGATTTGATAAATTGATTTACCAGTTCCTTAAAGCTATCTATCGATCCCGTTATGAGGTTGCTAAACCATCTAAGGGCTAGGCCTTTGAGCGATTGTGTGAACAGCTTGCACATCATCTCGTCGAGGATCAAGTTCGAGATGCTTGTAGTGCTGACAACGTTCTTGTATTGCAGCAGGTGGTTTTTAGGATCCGAGGTTCCATCAAAGTGAGCGAACATGATGTTTTCGTACTTTGGAGGTACTATTGAAGTAATTCTCCTCGTCAGTGGAGTATCCCGAATGCTTTTGGAGATGTCGTCCAACGCCGGGGTCTTGCTTGTGGCCTTGGAAACCTTCTCGTCAATTTTTTCTTTTACAAATTTAGAGTTCTGCTCGAGCATTTCTCTCATCATGGATTGAATCGACTCCGGGGTCAGCAGATTGATAGTTGGTTTTTCTTGTCGGACTGTCGGTTCGACTCCTTCGTTTCTTTTTGTCTCTTCGTTATGAAGTCTGCATTCCTCATTGACATTTGCTGTAGTTGGAGTTGTCGTAGCTGCGTCGGCTGCCGCTGTTGCTGGTGCTGGAGTCGATGATGAGTATAGCGGCTACATTCTTTCGATCGGGCTATGAGTTCATTGTTGTCTTCCTGGTTGTGGGGTGTGAAATTGCCACTGTGTTGTTGAAGTAGCTGGAAATGTTGAATACCTATAATACGGGTAATAATATGACTGCGGAGCCATCTGAGAGTTTTGATAACTGATTTGGTTTCTCAAAGCCAAGTTCTCACTGCTCAGTTGTTCCATCCTCTTGTCTCGTTCTTGAGAGAGTGCTGCTTGTTCCTGGAGTGTTTTCTTCAGAGTCTCCACCTCTGCTACAAGAGTTTCCATATGTCGGTCTCGAGTTGTCCCTTCGGTCTCTTCCACTGCGGTTTCCAGAGTGCGTTGGTTGTCCACGTTGTCTGCCATTTGAATCCGAGTTTCTAGATCCTGGAGTTGACGACTTGATGGCCCCACGGTGGGCGCCAAATTGTAGACGGGTTTTCCTACAATTAAATTGTAGGAATACTGAATCAAGTAATCGGGAACTTGGGCTCTCAAATCACTATTAGATGAACCTGTCTACTCAGATATGCACACAAGATTAGAATTAAATGAAAGAAATAAAACAGAAATAAAAGAACACGCCAGATTTATAGTGGTTCACTCTATTAATGAAGAGCTACGTCCATTGTAGTTCACTATCAAGCTTTCTTCGTACAAATTGCAATGCTATAAGAAAGTTGGAATAAAATAATAAGGCAGAGTGTCTGTATCTCTTTTTCTGTGTGTCTTTTCCGAAGCTACCTCTCCCCTATATATAGACTATGGAATTGAAACGTGGTTATTAACCGTCAAATGGAGTAAAGTAATGCTTCGTAAATAACTGTGATACTAGGACACGTGTCGGTTGATGATTTACTGCAGAAACCACTACTTCCTCATATTTCGATCCTGTACTTAACGTATGTTAACCGTTAGAATGTGTTGTCCGTCGAACCGATACAAACGATCCAGACGAACGGTACTCTGAAAGAATCGAATAGTCGGTTCGAAGAACCAATTCCAACGAATGAATCGAATAATCGATTCGATCATGCGACCTGTTCGAGTGGCTTGATCAACATTGTTAGGCCGCCAGGGCCCATGGTCAATTTGGGCCTGTCTGAATTGTACCCCAACAACATCTCGTTTTATACCAGCAAGAACTACACCTGTCCTTATGCTCCGTACACCCAACTGGCTTTTTTTTGCATCCACACTCCCACCGAAAAACTTTATCATGTCTTCATTTCTCGAAATATTTTAAGGACATAATTTAAATTAAAATTTGAATTTAAAACATTGTAGCTATATAAATTTTGTGAAAAAAAAAATACAAATTAAGAATCATGTCTTGAAACAGGCTTTATATAATGTTTTATGTTAGTTGACATACCTCGTTGCAAATCATGTTATAACCAAATATTATATATTATTTAGATTGCATATAAATTCATAATGTTTTGAACTTAAATCTCTCTGACACTTTTCCCAAATTACAACTATAAATAATAATTAAAATGTCACAAGCCATCTTTATCGGGCTATGCACTATCACTTTTCCTTACATAATAACGAAAATCTGAGAAATACTTTTTTTTAGAATTTCACACATACATACTTAACCATCTTCTGTAATTATATATACAAAAGCAAACTTTCTTTGTGTCACATAATATGTATAACATGTCTCAAAAGAGGTTTTATCTTACTTAACCATATTACAGCTTTTATACAACCCATTTCAAAATAACTTAAAATACATAACAGTAGAAACACGTATTTTAGCGAAAATTATTGCTTATTAATTTTAAAACAATACCCTGAGGTGTCGGGTTTTTTTGTTTTACATCAATGGCCCATTTTAATAAAACTTTACAATTTGATCCTTTTTTGAAAATTTTAACAATTTTACCCCCAGAACAAAAAATAATCTCTTTAAACCATAATTTTTCATTTTTCATAAGAATCATTTTTGCTCAAAATACCATGCCCAAAATCCTTTTGCAAAATGACATTTTTCCCCTTTAAATTTTTTTTTTCAATTTTAACAAGTTTTTGTAAAATCAATAACTCACAAATGAACGCAATTTTTGACAAACCATACGCGATTTCTAATAGTTTCGTTAAGATCTACAACTTTTGTGTCTTAACTTTTTTCAAAATTCCTAATGTATAGGGGTGTTTTTGGTTTTTTTTCAAATCTGTTGAGGAAAACTTTTTCTTTGCAATTTAGTCCTTAGTTCATTTTTGTAAAAATCAGTATTAAAACAACATTCCAACCACTGTGAAGGCAAATTCAACCTTTCCTAAAACCATTTTCATGTCAAATCATTATTCTTTTCAAAACTAGCATCAAAATTACAAAACTAGCGTACTTTTGCATCAACCAACACTTTTCACATTTAAACCCTAATTTCAACGACACCAACATGTCATAAACCATATACCCATGGAATTCAATCACAATCTTTCTTGAATACCCACATGCCTTTTGAAATAATCAAAATTAAAACCAAACCAAATAAACTTTAAGTTTGGGAGTTAAAACTTACCCAAAAGAAAAAATTGAAATTCTTAGTCCTCAAAGGGCTCCTTTGAAACTTTTCCTAAGCATTTTTCACATGAGAACACCTTGAATCAAATTCCCCTCTTAACCCAAGAAAAAAAACCCTAGGAGAACTTGAAAAAAGTTTAGATTTTTGCCTCAAAAGTTGATAAAATCCTTTGAACTTTGCTTCTTGAACTCAATTGGGGCCAATTTTGCAAAGATTTGAAGTTGCAAAATTTTTGGAGAATTGCTTCTATGGCTGCCGATTTTGGAAGGAAGAAGAAAATGAAAAAAAATTCTTGGCTTGTTAAGCTTTTAACCATGCTTATCTTATTATGATGACTTATCAGGTAATCAAGTGGTTTACTAAGGTGGCTAATTGTGATTGGGCCACCTTTCATGGCATGGTGGCCCAATAAGATTCCAATGAGTATCTACTTAGTGGGCCCCAAAACTTTACACAGTATACTTTTTTACCACACAGTATTTTTCTTATACTACCATAATAAAACTGGTAAGAAAATGTATTTTTAGACTGTAGAAGATATTTTATTTTGCTTCTAGTTTACTTTCGGAGGCCAAACATAGTATTTCTTATATTTGTGTTTTCATTTAGCAGTATACCTATACTGCATCGGACCCCTTTTTGCACTGGTTTAGTGTTTTGGTAGATTTTCTATCTTGTTTATACCCTAAATTATTTTATCCATTCATATCACACTCTTCTACAATTAATTATGATATAAAATTTATTTTATGGATATTATTTACAAATTTATAAGTATTTAAACTCACAAAACCTGTATTTATTAATATCCAGCATCGTAACAAATTTACAGTAGAACTTCCTATTAACACTGTATTCTATATTTTATCGTAATTTTTAATTTACAAAAGTACGATTTATGAGGGTAAATTCATTAATCAAATCTAATTAAATATTAGATTTTATTAATGAATTTTCCTTAGTCATTACATAAAAAATATATTAGTATCATAGAGATTGTTTCACTTTTTGATAAATTCAACAAGAAAGAGTCTTGAGGAAGAACAGAACAAAAAATCTCCCCTTTTTTCATCGTTAGAGTCGTGAGTGTTAATCAATTTTGGGATTGGCATGGATTATAAGCATGGATGGCGCTAGCTATGTTGAGAAGGGGGCAAGGGCAGGGCCCCATTGGCACAAGGGCCCTTATGCTTTGCGGTTATGTTATTAGAAAAATAAAGACAAGACAAATTATATTTCTTACTAGTAGTTTTCCCCTTTTAATGTTTTTGTGAATTGTAATATTTACATAGTATTTTAAAAAAATTTAACTATATCTCAAGTTTTGACAGTAGAGTATCTTCATATTTTAAGTATAAAACGTACGAACAAACCAAAAATTAGCATTCCACTATGTATATTTTATAGCAACGTGAATTATAATTTATAACAACCTTGGTTGCTTAAAAGAAAAGGAAAAAAAGATAAAAAAAATAAATAAAGGTAAAAAGGGGAGAGATAAATTAAGAAAATATAGCTGTGTTTTAGTACAAAATTTTGGTTACATTCATGCCATATAAAAATATTTTCTAATATTCCCAAAAAATACGGCCATGTGGCGTAAAATAATTCGGAAAAAGTATCTTCGTAAATTTAAGCAAAAGTGAGCTCAGCATCACTTAAAACGACCTGGCGTTTTTTATTGAAAGCGACTTACAGTACGCGGTCGACTGGCAAAGAGTGCTTAGCCATTACACTGTCGACACGGGGACTACATTAAATTGCATGATTAAATAACCTGGCCTATGATTTTACTAAAATAATCCCGCCACCATCTAAACAAGGGTATTTTGGTAAGACCATATTACAACGGTTAAATCAAAAAATGTAGCCGTTGCAACCATTTTAGGATTCGGCGCACCACGCCTTTCTTCCATCAAGTCAACATCTTTATGTCTTAAAACCCTAATCTTTAACCTCAATCACTATAAAGACACTCACATTTGTCCTCTCACAGATATCAATCAATCTCTCTCTCTAACGACAAACGCTCTCGGTGAACAAGAACCCCGCGTTCGATTCTCTCTCTCGCTCTCTTAATACTCTTAATTTTCTGTTGTTTACTCCTGTGGATTAACTCTGTTTTGCAGGCTTGGATTTCTTGTTCAATTTGATTTGATTGCGAATTTCTCTTTTTTTAGGGCTTTTGTTTTCTGTCTTGGACCCTTTTTGTTGGTTATTATTTTGTGTAGATATATATATTTTGTTTGTAAAGAATGGATGCAGGATCTGTGAATTCTTCATCATCGATCTTGAAGACCCAGTCTCGATGCCCTCTTCAAGAGCAATTTCTTCACAGAAAGAATTCCAGGGAAAATGTAAGCATCTATTTTTCACTCTGGATCTCTTTTATTGGGTTTTTCTTATTGTACGTGAAGTTTAGTTCTGCCTAATTGCCATTTGTTTGATGCACTTAGCATCCTCATCATTAGGGCTCGGGGCTTTGTTTATAAAAATTCATGAAATCAGGCATTTGTTTTAGATTCCTGAATGTGGAGTATATTCTAATGAAAATATGAAATCTGTTATAGAATGTCAAAACTGAGGCCTTTGTTTATTATTTTGAAACCCACGAATGACCCTATTTGGAACTCATTGGGTTTTGCATTTATGACACTACAAATTGGGATTTTGCTCATAATTGTTAAAATTTGAGAAATTAGGCCTTCGATTCATCTTGTAGATTCCAATAACACAAATTTAGAATATCAAGTTCATGAATGAATCCTTACTGTGATGATATATGATAACCAGCTGGACAGATTCATACCCAATCGATCAGCAATGGATTTCGATTATGCCCACTACATGCTGACAGAAGGAAGGAAAGGTAAGGAAAACCCGGTAAGTTCATCCCCATCAAGAGAGGCCTACAGGAAGCAATTGGCAGAGACCTTCAACATGAATCGGAGTCGGATCCTCGCTTTCAAGAACAAGCCTCCCACCCCAGTCGATCCTTTCCCCTGCGAGTTCGCTTCGGCTCCACAGGACAAACCTGCAAAGTCCCGGCGACACATTCCTCAGGTGGGAAAAATTCGATCTTATACTCGTATCTTTGAGAGTTGAATTTGAGAAACTTGGAGATGAATTCTTGCTGCTTCTTTTGGATGTTTTTGTAATTCAAAGTTGTGTCCTAATAATGTGGTTGGTTTTTGTTTTGTGCAGTCTTCAGAGAGGACGTTGGATGCTCCTGACCTTGTGGATGACTACTACCTGAATCTCTTGGATTGGGGAAGCGCAAACGTTCTTGCAATAGCTCTCGGAAACACAGTGTATCTTTGGAACGCTACAGATGGCTCTACTTCAGAACTTGTTACCATGGACGATGAGAATGGCCCGGTTACAAGTGTTAGTTGGGCTCCTGATGGACGCCACATAGCCATTGGCCTGAACAATTCTGATGTACAGCTCTGGGATTCAACTGCTAACAGACAGGTTTGTTACATAAAGCACCTTTCTTTCCCTTGTATGCTAGCAAGTTATATGCAAGGATCGTGCTAATGATTGGCCTTATTGTGATTATGTTTTAAAGCTGAGAACTCTAAGAGGTGGTCACAGAATGCGAGTGGGCTCATTAGCCTGGAACAATCACATACTTACTACTGGTGGAATGGACGGTCGGATCATCAACAACGACGTAAGAGTTCGATCTCACATTGTTGAGACCTACAGAGGACATGAGCAAGAGGTTTGTGGGCTCAAATGGTCAGCCTCGGGCCAGCAGTTGGCAAGTGGAGGGAACGATAACCTCCTCCACATATGGGACAGATCAATGGCTTCGTCAAATTCAGCGACACAGTGGCTTCACAGGCTCGAGGACCACACATCAGCGGTGAAAGCCCTCGCTTGGTGCCCATTCCAGAGCAACTTGCTGGCTTCTGGTGGAGGAGGCGGTGACCGCTGCATAAAGTTCTGGAACACACACACCGGTGCATGCATCAACTCGGTTGACACTGGCTCTCAGGTTTGCGCTTTGCTGTGGAACAAGAACGAGAGAGAACTGCTTAGCTCACATGGGTTTACTCAGAACCAGCTTACTCTTTGGAAGTACCCTTCAATGGTTAAGATGGCAGAGCTCACTGGCCATACCTCAAGAGTTCTTTTTATGGCTCAGGTAATTGTTACATGAATTTCTAGAAATCATTTTGTTATTTAAACCCACTGGATTTTTCTGTATGCTGCTGTCTACAAATGTTCTAACTTGTCTTATATTTTGTTCTTCAGAGCCCAGATGGTTGCACAGTAGCATCGGCAGCCGGGGATGAAACATTGAGGTTCTGGAATGTTTTCGGTGTCCCTGAAGTGGCTAAACCTGCTCCAAAGGCCAACCCTGAACCTTTCCCTCATTTGAATCGCATTCGGTGATCCAAGAATACTGAAAAAAAAAAAAGGCTCTTATAGTTATGTATATTTCTGCAAACAGTTCTTTATTTGAGCATATCAGTAAACGGCTACTAGACATATAAAGAGTGCAACAATTCGTTGTGTTGTTGAACAAATCTCTGCATAGTAGCTTTCATGAAGATGTGTGGCTCTCAATGCAAGCCACAATTTTTGGCAATTAAAAAAGTCACCGGATGGCGATAAATAGCCATTCTCTTCAGAATTGGAGACATGGAAAATCCCGGTTGACAAAGGGTAGGAAGTTTTGAGTGCAAAGGGGATGTTGGGTAAAAGTGTCTTGGTGCATGTGCGAAATAAGTGAGGGATACAATCACTTTTTTTTTTTTTTTAACAATTCAGCTTTACATGGTAGAAATTTTCTCGCTGCATTACGGCTGTAGAAGTTTTCTCGCTGCATTACAGCTTTACATATTATAATTTTTTTTTTTTTTGTCCATTCAATGTCGACATTTTGTTATTATGTTAAGAAAACTGATCCCAAATCACAAAATTGGTATAATTGATTAATTAATTTAATAATTACATAAATTAAGTAATTTTCAATCACATAATTCATCAATTTCTAAATTTTCTTAAAACGGAGAATATTATTCAGCAAGGAAATTTTTTTTAAAAAGACCATTTTTTTTTTTACAAATTTCGTTTAGAGGACACCAAGTTTCTGAAAATTTAATTTTCAAGTTGAAAACAAGGTTACTGTGAGAATGGAGGGAGCTCCGCGGGCAAAACACAGTTACACGTTACTTCTACTGAAGCCCGGAAATCAGCCGAGGGAATTGACTAAAGTCAAAATTTTATGTTAAATTTTAATAGACTAAAATTTTATAGTTGTTTTAACTATTGTTTAACTACATATATTGTTTTTATCTCCTCCAAATAAATCTTAATTTTTGTTTATGGTATTTGCACTATTGCCCCTGATTTTTTTACACATTTATAAATTATCCTCTCAACCTTTAATTTTACTAAGTTACGCTTTAAATTTACAAATTCGCAGCAGATCATCTCTTATTGATAAAGATATTCTTTTTTTAATGCTAAAATTGATATGTGATTCTCCTATGGATAGTTAATTAAGAGCATAACGGCTCTTATTTTTTTTAATGAATATTAACCCAAATTTATATTTAAAACAAAGTTAATTTAATATTTTCTATTTTAATAAAAACTTAATTAACGATATTAATTATCACAATAAATTTGAATTTAAAGTACATAAAAATGACTATTTATGTCATTAATTAACTATTCATGTGTAAGCTACATGCAATTATAATTAAAAAACTAACATCACTATCAATTGAGTGTGATTTGCTACAGCCTAAGTTATAATTACATGCAACTAGCCAAAGTTAAAAGTTCACGAGGTAAATTATAAATGTATAATAAGTTCATAGAACAACAGTGCAAAATACCCTTCCATACAAGTTAAAAAATACGTATGAAGACATATTGTACAATTAGAAGTAAAAACAATGGTGTAAGTGAAAGTTTTTATAATATTGTGCATAAAGTTTAAAATCAGAGGATTTTAGAGAAAAAAAAAGAAGGAATGATTAGTTTTAGATCAAATTTATTGGTGTAGATGAAACGTTTAAGATATTATGCATGGGGTTCAACTGCTATTGAACAAATTTGTTACGTAAACTCCCTTTTGTCTTTGTATATAGCAAGTTTAAGTCATATGCAAAATTGTGATTATGATCGCCTTATTTCAACTATGTTCTTCAGCTCAAAGGTGGTGGCTCACTAGCCTGTTATGCCTTGGAGTACGGAAGGTGACGTGACGTTTTAATTAAGTTAATTAAGTAAAAATTTTAATTAAACACAAGTTTAAGAATTTAATTAATTATGAAAAACGTAATAATTTAAAATCCTTTTTTAAGCAAATAATTATAATAATTAAACAAATAAGGTAAAACAAAATGAAATAAAATAAAATAAAATAATAAAGAGAGAGAAAATCGTATGTTGGGTCCCACCGACCCACAACTTGTACACATACATAGTATCGACAATATTTAAATTACAACCATAGTCTAAAATAGAAAGAAAGATTAAAATAATGCATGCCTTGATTAATTTATACAACAACTTACCTAAGTTTCCTACTGGTCATAAATCTGGTCTGCGGATCCTTCGTTAACCCTAAACTATATTCCACCTAGGGGGAAAGATTTAAAAACAAATAAAATGTTAGCGAAAGGCTCAATAGGACTATGTTTTAAAAACAGATAAATAGTTTAAATACAAATTTACTTATCAAAGAAATAATTAGAAAATAGAGTTAAATAAATTCATTTAAATAAGTCTTATTAAAAACAATTCGTCTAGAAAGTATCTTTTTATCTTTCTTGGGCAAATCATAGTTATCACATCGAAGTGGCCCAGTTGAGTTTCGGGACCTACCCTCAAAATCACACGCTACACGACCCGATCTCTAATATGGCATCATGCCCATCTATGTGTTTCTTTTTTTTAAAAAAAAATCCATTTACCGAGTGTATTCATTTACGTTTATTATGTGGTTCATTATGAAATCACTTCATTCTACTTGTTTATAAAAAAACAACTCGTAAAATCACTTTTCAATCATTCATTGAAAATATTTTGAAGGAAATCATTTTAAGGCCAAAATCATTTAAAAACTTGGCTACCAAGAAGAAAGGGTAGAAGTCCTATCTCAATATCCGTGCCGATGTCCCACACCGTAGTCCCAATTCGCTATACGTTAGTTCCATGGAACCACGGATAACCTTAAATATATAAACTAAGTCTATCAGTATTTAGCTTAAGATATCATATGTTACTAAACTATCTTAGGGTGTCCTAGTGTGCCATTTGTATTCATAAAATCATATTGCAAGATTAAAATCTCAATTGGGGTTCAAAATAGTAAAAACGGATAAGAAATGACAAATTTTCATGAAGCCCAATCGTCCTACCAATTTCCCTTGTCCAGCTTGCTGAACTGTGCAGTTCGGCTAACCAATCATCTGGGTTCGGTCGGTCGAACTTTTCCAAGTTCGGCCTGCCGGATTCATGAATCCGGCCTACTGAACTAGGAAAATTTTAAAATTTTTCAGGCACAGGTTTCGGTCTCTTTAAGCCCAAATCCTTATTTTCAACCTGTTTTCTCAATTTCTAGGCATAAATAATGATTATAATTGATAGAAAAACGTAGTAGGTTACTTTTTGACACATTAAAACAAGATTTACACAAAGATTTTTGAATAAATCTGAAACTGGGAAAAATAAAGGAAAATGAAAAAACTTTATTTAAATCTGTTTTTAACCAAACCGATCTTAGATTCTAGATGTTTTAAGTTCCTCTAACTTAGATTAAATGTTTTCTAAGCCTGAGGAAGCTTGGACTTCAAAATACAAAGAAAATTAAAAAATTTGAAAAAGTTTGGGATTTTGAAAACTAATCTTAGATTTAATCTTTAAATCGTGTTTTTGATCATTTAAACCTTTTATGGAGCTTCCAATCCGTTAAAAACCGAAGCTTGGGCTTGATTTTGAATCAAAGTTTTGAGAGAAAGAGAAACGGTGAGAGGGAAAGAGAGAGAGACAAGATAGTGAGAGAGAGAGAGTGGGTGAGAGTGAGTAAGGGAAAGAGAAGAAGAGAGAGAGATAAATATAAGGAAGGGGAGAGCAAATTGGGAAGGAGAAACCATGTCCCGCACATGGTTTTTCTGAAGTGGGACTTGTTGGTCATTTAGTAAATTGTTTTGTTTCAAAATTTAAAATAACAAATAAAAATAAATTAAAAATTATTAAAATAATAAGAAATAACATTAATTTAAAAATTTCACAAATTAATCAAATTAAGTTTAAAATATTAATTATGGCATACTAATCTACTATTTTACACACTAATAACACTTAATTAAATTTGGGGTGCTACAACTCTCCACCCTTAAAAGAAATTTCACCCTCAAAATTTACAAATCAATTCAAAAACAAAACAAATGCGGATACAACTCCCGCATGGTCGATTCTAATTCCCAAGTGGCTTCATTAACACAGTGATGTTGCCACACGACCTTCACTAATGGTATATCACAACGTCGTAAATTAATCACTTTACGATTGATAATCTAAATTGACACCTCCTCGTATGTTGTGTCTTCTTGGATCTACAAGTCATGAAATAAAACTATCTTGTGTTGCTCTGGTGGACATTTATGAAGCATTGACGCATGGAATACATCATGAGCGTGTGAAAGTTCGAGAGGAAGATGTAGGCGATAGGCGACTACACCCACGCGTTGAGTAATCTCGAATGGTCCAACGTACCTTGACGCAAGTTCACCACTTACTTCGAATCGTGAGATGCCTTTACAAGGTGATACCTTCAAGAAAACAAAATCTCCTACCTCGAATTCTAAGGGTCGACATCTTTTATCTGTGTAGCTCTTCTGCCTACTCTGAGCTACCTTCAATTGATCCCGTATAACGATGGCTTTCTCGTTGCTATCACAGATCTTATTAGGCCCGAGAATAACCCTATCCTCTGGTTCTGCCCAACACATCGGTGACCAACATTGTCGTCCATACAACACTTCGAATGGTGCCATGCCAATGCTCGCTTGATAGCTGTCGTTGTACATAAATTCTGTCAGATGCAAATACTTCTTCTAGTTCCCGTCGAAGTCTAACACACACGTTTCTAACATGTCCTCGAGAATTTGAATGACCTGCTCAGATTGCCCATCGGTCTGAGGATGAAATGCCGTGCTGAACTTTAAATCCATACCCAAGGCCTCCTGCAAGCTCCTCCAGTATTTAGCATTGAATCTGGTGTCTCTATCGGATGTGATGGACGAAGGAAATCCGTGCAACCACACTATGTTCTGTAGGTACAATTCTCTAAGAACTCTCCTTAAGCATGTCAACCTGAAAGAATGAAATGCGTCGATTTCATTAACCTATCGACCATGACCTAAATTGCACCGTGCCTTTGCACCGTCCTGGGTAATCCAATAAGAAAATCCATTGTGATATGCTCCCATTTCCACCCTAGAATAGGAAGCAGTTGAAGCTGATCTACTGGCTTCTAGTGCTCGGCCTTTACTTGAAGACAAGTCACACACTTAGCCACATATTCTCGAACATCATTCTTCATGCCTCTCCACCAGTATTGCCTCTTCAGATCACGATACATCTTTGTGCTCCCTGGATGAATAGCAAACTGAGACTTATGAGCTTCATCCATCACAGCCTTCGTCACTTCTGCAATTATTGGAACTACTAGGCGATCCCTGAAGTATAGCAATCCATCGGCATGTATTCTCTATTTTTAAAATTGTTCTCCATTTTGAATTCGTGTCTAGATTCCCTGCAGATGCTGGCTTAGCCACTGATTATGTTTTACTATTTGAACAAGAGTTGGGGTCATCTCCATATGGTACATCGAAACTCGATCGTAGTCTTCATAGTACTGTAACCCGTACTCACTCATTGTTGCATCCTTTTTCCAATCCTCAAGAGCCAAACAAGCGAGAATCCTTGAAGACTTTTGGCTGAGAGCATCCACGACGACATTGACTTTCTTGGGATGGTACTGTAGCGCCAAATCATAATCTTTCATGTATTCCATCCACCTTCATTGCCTCAAGTTTAGGTCCCTCTAGGTGAACAGATACTTTAAACTCTTATGGTCGGAGAAAACCTGAAACGTCACCCTATACAGATAGCATCTCCAGATCTTCAGCGCGTGAATTACCGCTGTGAGCTCTAAGTCATGATTAGGGTAATACTGCTCGTGAGGTTGTAGTTGTCTCAATCCATATGCCACCATATGTCTACATTGCATCAACACACATCTAAGCCCGCGTCCCGAAGTATTTGTGTAAACTTCATATGGCTCTTCACTATTCAGAATAATCAACACTAGAGCTGTAGTTAACCAATTCTTTAACTCTTCGAAGGTGAACTCATATTCTTCATCCCACTCAAATCTAACATTCTTCCTAATTAGTCTTGTCAGAGGCGTTGCCATCTTCGAAAAGTCCTTTACAAATTTCTAATAGTACCCTGTGAGTCCTAAGAAACTGTGGATGTTGGCCACATTCCTCGGTTGTTACTACTTTACTATGGCTACTACCTTAGACGAATTCATTGAGATAACTTGCTCAGAGATAACATGTCCCAGAAACTTGACTTTTGTCAGCCAAAACTTACACTTTTCTTTCTTAGCGTACAACTGGTGCTCCCGTAGAGTCTGAAGTACGATTTTGAGGTGCTGCTCATACTCCTCTCAAGTTTTAGAATAGACCAAGATATCGTTAATAAACACAATCATAAACTAATCCAGATAAGGCCTAAAAATCCTATTCATTAGGTCCATGAAAGCTACCGAAGCATTTGTTAATCCAAACGGCATCACTAGAAACTCAAAGTGTCTATACCGGGTCTTGAAAGCTGTTTTAGAGATGTCCTCTTCCTTAATCCTAAGCTGGTGGTATCCTGACTGTAAATCTATTTTTGAGAAGTACCGCGAGCCTCCTAACTGATCAAACAATTCGTCAATCCTAGGCTAAGGATACTTGTTCTTCACGGTAACCCAATTTAGCTGTCGATAGTCAATGCATAGCCTGAGGGTTCCATCATGCTTCTTAGCAAATAAAACTGGTGCTCCCCACGACGATGTGCTATTTCAGATATATCCCTTGTCAACAAGCTCTTGAAGTTGCTTTCTTAATTTTTTCATCTCTGTCGGCGCCATCTGATAAGGTGCTATAGAAATTGGTGTTGTTTCCAGAAGTAGCTCGATGCTAAACTCAATCTCTTGATGCGGTGATAATCTTAGCAACTCATCGGGAAGTCGTCAAACGCAGCAACTACTGGAATTGCTGTATTTCTTCTCGATGCACTGGGCTCTCTTTCTAGGTTCATGAGAAAAGCATAGGAGGCCAGATTCTTTTGCCCTCTGAGACATGTCTTCATAAGATGCTCACTCATTATTCGATCATTACCACCCTGGTAAATAATCATCATCCCCCTATCGAATACTAAGGTCACTCTCTTAAGTTGATAGTCTACAACTGCATTGTACTTAGACAACCAGTCCATCTCTAGAATTACGTCATATGAACTCATAGGGATTACAATCAAATCACTTTTCACAATCTCATCCCTAATCATTATTTTACATGATTTACATATACAGTCATGGTGTGAACCTGAACTGGAGCTTTTTCTTTTCTTCTACCAACATTGCTAGGTCCTGGGTTAGTCGACCGATATTGCTGCGGTGAAGGTGACTGCACGTTAGCTGTACTTGGCTTTTGATATTGAGGGGCATTGTGCCAGAAGTTCTATGGCTGGTGTCCTTGTGCTGAATATGGTAGTTGCTAGAGAGAGAACTAATGGAACTGAAGTGAGGAAATTACTAAGAAGGAGGTAGAGTCTAAGGCTGAGGTTGACGACTGACTCTTTCTCCGGCCTAAAGTCCTAGATGAGCATTTCTGATTCGGTAGTTTCTCTTGATGTGTCCCGGCTGCTGGCAATAGTGGCAATGAAAGTTGTAGGGATTGCTGCGCTCGCTGCTAGATGAACTGCTGCTTTTGCTGTTCACATTACCCTGTTGACTCTTCCCTTAAGTTAGACGGCTGTTGGTGCTCTTCCTGTCACTCCTTTATGATCCTCCTGACGTCTTTGCTCGATCCTCACAGTATTGTGTATAATCATTTTCCACAGATATAGCTAACGATACAAGCTCACCAAAATTTTTGAGTCATAGGGCAACCACCTGCCGTCAAATAGAAGCCTTAAGCCCTTCTTGAAATTTGATACACTTCTCATGCTCTGATGCCACTGTCGATGGAGCAAACCTGGCCAGCTCATTAAACTTTGCCTCGTACTCCTAAACCGACATATCACCCTGTTGCCATCTATACAACTTAACCGCTTTCTGGTCTCTATATCCTTGCAGAAAATAACGGTCATAGAATAATTTCTCGAACTTGTCCCAACTAATATTTTCGTTGTTCTCTAGGTGTTTAGCTTACTTCTACCAAGTGTTAGCATCACCTTCAAATTTATAGGCTATAAACTCCACACGATACTCTACTGGTACGCCAAGAGTATCTAGATGTTTCACAATTGAATCAAACCAATATTCGGCCACTTACGAGTCCCCATTTCAGTCAAAGGTTGGAACAGATGCACGCCGAAACTTCTTAAAGTACGTATGCCGACGACTAGCCTCCAAATCCTCCGGTCTTGCCCTTGCTGCCATCTACTGGAATGCAACAACCATGGCCCTCATCATTTCTAGGGTCAACGTCAGCTATCAAGTGACATCTAGGTGTCATTCTCTTACTTCTGAAAACAAAAATTAGATTGTCAGTGGTATTTTATTGTCGTACCTATGTGTGCACAATTCCCAAGGTTCATAACCTAGGGCTTTGATACCATTCTGTCATGTCCCGGAGTATAAGAGGTGACATAGTAGTTTAATTAAGTTAATTAAGTAGAAATTTTAATTAAACACAAGTTTAAGAATTTAATTAATTATGAAAAACGTAATAATTTAAAATCCTTTTTTTAAGCAAATAATTATAATAATTAAACAAATAAGGTAAAACAAAATGAAATAAAATAAAATAAAATAATAAAGAGAGAGAAAACCACGTGTTAGGTCCCATCGACCTACAACTTGTACACACACATAGTATTGATAATATTTAAATTACAAATAATTATAATAATTAAACAAATAAGGTAAAACAAAATGAAATAAAATAAAATAAAATAATAAAGAGAGAGAAAACCACGTGTTAGGTCCCATCGACCTACAACTTGTACACACACATAGTATTGATAATATTTAAATTACAACCACAGTCCAAAATAGAAAGAAAGATTAAAATAATATATGCCTTGATAAATTTATACAACAACTTACCCAGGTCTCCTACTGGTCGTAAATCCAGTCTGCGAACCCTTCGTTAACCCTAAACTATATTCCACCTAGGGGGAAAGATTTAAAAACAAATAAAAATGTGAGCGAAAAGCTCAGTAGGACTATGTTTTAAAAACAGATAAATAGTTTAAATACAAATTTACTTATCAAAGAAATAATTAGAAAACAGAGTTAAATAAATTCATTTAAATAAGTCTTATTAAAAACAGTTCATCCAGAAAGTACATTTTTATCTTTCTTGGGCAAACCAGAGTTATTACCACCAAAGTGGCCCAGTTAGGTCTCAGGACCTGCCCCTAAGGTCACACGCTATACAACCCGATCTCTGATATGACATCATGCTCATCTACTAGTCGCAAATTCAGTCTACGAACCCTTTGTTAACCCTAAACTATATTCCACCTAGGAGGAAAGATTTAAAAACAAATAAAATGCGAACAAATAACACAATTTTAATTCTTAATATAGCAAATAGCACATTTTTAAATATATTAAAATAAATAGTATTTTTAGAATCTTGTACTCTTTTTAAACAATTGAATTTTTAATTTAACGTCCTCCTTTTTCTTTTTTTCATCTTCTCTTTCTTTTTGTCTTTTTTTTTTTGTTATGTTGTTATCATTTCGTATTTCTCTATACGTCATTCTATATAAAAATAATTTTTTTTTAATCTAAGTGAGCTATTTACTAAACACGATTATATTTTGATCTATTTATTTTTATTTCCAATTAATAATGGGTTAATTCCTTTCTTCTCCCAAAAATTCGTCTATAGCGACGATTATTTTTAGTAGAAAAGTAATATATTAAAGCTTTTGATGGTAAGGCATATCTTAGTGTGTTGCCTATTTCAAATTAGTAAGAATATGAATTTGATATGACAATGAAAATCTCATAAGTTATATTTGACATTCTAAAACTTCGTACGATTATTTACAAGGAAACTTTGACTGTTACATGCAAAAAAGAAAACTTCGTATGACATCATTGCATGTTCATTCTGAACCCTCAACTTAATAAAGATCAGATTCATTGAACGCCTTTATTGAAGACTTTTATGCATATATTATATTAATATATAATAAAGGATTCCAGGATCATTAATGAGAGAAAATGCTTTTCTCTGAACACGAATGCTTTTCCTTTCTTTCCTCCGGCAACTGTGAAGGAAACTGATATATATATATATATATATATATATATATATATATATAAAAGAACTGAATCCATATAACGAACCATAATCCAGTCAACAAAAATTTCATAAATACATATATTCACATATATATATATAACCAATTCAACAAACAAAAAAGAAATCTTTTCACCAGCATGCCGTAAATTTATATGTGACCGAATATAACCAAGATTTTTTAAGAAAATATTTCTCAATGATTCAACATAAGAAAGTTTTGATATTAATTGTAAGAATAAAATTTACTGATAAAAACCATCATCAAATCGCAAGACTCATGTTAATTTATCAAAAATTATAACGAAAGCATACCTAAATCTATTAAAACGATTGAATTCTTAGTTCTTAATCTTCTAAGTCAAGAAAGTATGTTCTCTATGAGAGGAAGTTTTCTCTCTTTTTTTTACGTGATGGGATACGTAAAAGATACATTACATTCTAACTCAAGGATTACAACCATTTATAATATTTTTAACTTTTTTTTATTTCTATTTTGGCCCATCATAAAAATAGAAATTATACTTTAGGTCTCTACACATAATTTTATACCCACAGTTTATGAGATGCTTTAAAACCTAAAACTTTATACTATACTTTATTAGATCACTTTAATTAGGTTAATCTTATCTGATAGCATTAATACACATTTATTTGATATATTAGCCAATATATTATTGGAATTAATTCCAACACAAGATCCTACGGTTGGTAACTAGCCTAGACCTCTCGAATAACAACTTATCCGGAAAGATTCCAAAGCAACTCACTAGTCTCCAAGGTTTGATATCATTAAGTCTATCAAGAAACCATTTGAGAGGTAGCATCCCAGATAATATTGGTGATATGGATTCAATTCAGTCTCTTGATGTCTCAAGGAATGATTTGTCCGGCAAAATCCCTCCAAGCATGTCAGATTTGAATTTCTTGAGCTACTTGAACATATCATTCAACAACTTATCAGGGGAAATTCCATTGAGAACCCAACTACAAAGCTTTAATGCTTCTAGCTTTATTGGAAACCGACTCTGTGGACCTCCACTCCTTAAGAAATGTAGAGAAGATCCTGAAGAGGAAGGATGGGAACAAGGTGGCGAAAACGAACAAGAGTATCTGTTCCATTTGGGAGTAGCAGTCGGGTTTGCAGTGGGCTTCTTTGGCCTCATTTCTCCCTTGGTGTTCAGCAGACTCTGGAGACGTGCTTCCTTTTGGTTTTTCCAAGAGTGCATGTGGTACAATATTTTGGATTGCCATGTCAAGTTCAAACGCTTATTGGTGAGGAATTAATTTTCACTATCATCTTATAAAGTACGTAATTTTTTTTTTTTTTCCCTGATCAACTTTATCATTTTGCCTGCATAATAGATACGAGTAGAAGATTTCATTTACTATGTTCTGTTCTGAAGGACATAAATTAATTTGTTCAATCATCTTTTATATGCATGGAATGCAGCAAATGCAGGGAAGCTTTGCCAGAGGATCCGCTATTGAACTTTCTGGTGTCATTAATCCGACGCTTCTATGCCAATCCTGAAGACACTTTTAGTTTCCACCTATGGAACACATGTAGTACAAGACATTTGATTGCTTTGCTAGTTTTAGGTACTATTGAATTTACCTTTTTTTATGGCATGAAAGGATCAAAATTCTGAGAATTTATTAAGCCAATGATAACCTGGAATGTTATGTATTACGTTCAAGATAGATTTATATTTCTACCTAATTACAATTACACATGTATACACAAAAACTCTCACATACACAAAAACTCTCACATACACACACATGCATATATAGTAAAAAAAAAAAAAAAGAAACAACAACAACAAAGGTCAATCTAGATACTGAAATCTGTATTCAAGGCTATTAATCTCAAATACTCAGAAACAATGTCATATCCTTTCTGCAGCTCCGAAGACAGCAATGTCAAAGATGGCAGCTCTGAAACAACTCTTACTGCAATCTCAAAAGTGAAGACAGTATTAAATGCTTACCTTCTGGCATTTGCAAGCTCTCTTCTGCTACCGAGCAGCAACCATCTCGGACTCCACATCTAACACACAAACGTCGCCGCATTCGCGTGGCTAGTTTAGATCAGCGCATCTAAAGAACTTCTCTACATGTAAAGAGCCAAACACCCGAAACTCATGCCTTTTCTATTTCCTAAACTCTCCCGTAAGGCATCCTGAAACGTTTCAAGCCAGGAAATTCAGTCTTCTTCCGCAAGAGGGATCCCATTCTGCACCTTTTCTATTATTAAAAGAGATGCAAAGTTTTGAGGTTATCTACTGCAAGAACTATCAAAATTAGGTGGTATTTTTAAAATATATCCCAGAGCAATACAAAACATGAATAAATCTAAACGTCACAAGTGAACTAAAAAGCCTTTCCTCAAAGCAAAGTTGATCAGTTGACGCTGCAAGTAATTAAAACCAAAAGGGCTACATGTATACCATGCATGTTAACTACTTGAAGGAAACTACTCAGAAATAAATAAATAAGTAATAACATAATTTTCAGGCAACAAAACAAAAGGGGGTTTGCCGTGGGGATGGAAAGTTGCCTCGTATTTATTTTTGAGCCTATTAGTTGACTACACGTTGCTTTTTGTGAATACTTTTTCAAATAACAGACACAAGTAGCGGAGAGTTGATACAATTAAAATATTCCCACCACTAAGCAAAGTAAGTGCAAGAACATACTGCAGATATTAAAAAAAAAAAAAAAAAAAAAAAACTTCCAAATGCTACATTTACCGAGTCATGATCATCTTGTATATTTCCTTCTAGCTTCATCGTTGCTTTGCCAGGCTGATGAAGCCAAATAGTTCAATGAATTGATGGAGAATTAGCATGCCTGTAGCTACCAGGTTATAGCGGCGACCTAGAGGCGCTTTTTTTCAGTGCTGCGGTTGTTTAGCAGCGCGGGATTTTCCTTTTTACCTGCTAAGGCCCTCGTTTCTAGTAGTGACGTTGTCTCTACAGGAATTACTAATGCGCTCATAAATAAACAAACAAGAGGTTGATTTGAGCACCCCACTTGTTACTTTTGCTACAACAAAAGGGCCAAAGGATTACCAGCTACACATATCATAAATTTAGAATTTATCGTGTAGAAAAAAAGCGACTAAAGAATCTCATAACTGAGGACACATTGTGGTTATATAGCTCTAGGACTAGAGTATTTTTATAGATTGACCAGATGACTATTGTCTGAAAACAATCACACTATAAAATCGTGATTGTTGTGTGTATCTTAAGTTATTACTATTCTTTGCTTCTTATTTTAGCAGATAAACAATCATCTCAGTCAAGATCAGTGTGACTATGAAGGATCGGTCCACTAGAAGACTTGGACTCTTTTTATCAACGTGCTTCTTGAGGTAAAGGATAAATGTGCTTCTTGATTTATCAAGAAATCGCTTGACGGGTAACATCCGTCAAAGCATCTCAAATTTAAACTGCTTAACACAACTCCTGCGAACACTGAAGATGAACAAAAAGAAGGCGACGGCGATGAAGAAGAGTATTGGTTTCGTTTGGGCATAGCGGTCAGATTTGCAGCGGACTTCTTGGGCGTTATTTCTCCCCTGTTGTTCTACAGATTCTACAGACGTGCTTACTTTTGCTTTTTCCCGGAGTACTTGTGGCACAAGATTTTGGATTGCTATACCAAGTTCAAGCGCATATTGGTGAGCAATTACTTTGTTCATTGTTGTACCATATTTTATATTGCAATATAATACGTAGAACTACATGTATTATTTTCATTTCCCTCCATGTAGTTCTCTGTTCAAGTTTCTACTTCGTCTTTCTTAGCTTGTTATTTTCTACGTCACAGCCTATATATTATAAACTTAGAATTATACTTCCTATCTTCCTATTGGCCTTCCTCTTTTATTTTATTATTATTTTTTTTTTTGGCTTTGTCTCGACCTTTCTTTCATGCTATGTCGTAGCCTCTTCTTAAAAAGGGTACAAAAATCAGACATCGTCTGATTTATGGAAAAGGCCAAGGGAAGAAAAAGACTTGGATGACAACTCAAAGAAACATACCATGTTGTAACCATTTCCAAATCTCATTTGTTTAAATACTGCTGCGCAGATAAAATACCGATTTGTTATCCTTCTACATCTCCCTGATTCTAATTCACCAACATAGTATCATGTCAAGATTCTATTCCAAAGTAAATGACATAACGTAAGAAAATATATATATATATATATATATTTATATGTATGTATATGTTCGTTTACCGTGGCCTGCTTTGTTATACCATACAGTTCTAAAATCTACTTTCTGTACACAAGTAACATTCCATGGATTACGATCGCTACGAGAGGCAAGGATGTTGGTTATATTTTTATTAAGATTACACGTTTACCGCTGGCCACAAAGCCATCCATGTGCAGAAAAACAAACCGGGAGATGGGGTATGAAATTTTTAAAAAAATTATAGTATCACAATCGTATTCCTCTTCTAAGAAACTTAGAATAATGTCTTTATGAATACATGTATGACTTCCTTGTATTCGGCACCAAAGATGGACATTCCTTTGTAAAAGTACAATCAAGAGTCGTATTTTGTAAGCATGATTGCCTTGCAATCTTGTTCTCCAACAACAACAACAAAAAGCGCTTCAATTTCCATTCGAATGTTCGTTACTCGGCAAGGTTCAAATTCGAATCGAGAGTCATGTCATAACAAAAAGCAAGGAAGGAGGACATGTATTCTCATCTGTACACTAAGCCGGATCTACTCACCGACAGCTACCAAAGGGTATCCCCTGGGGAAAAATCAAAAGGGAAGGAGCGAAAAGAAAGCACAAAATATAATGTTGGTTTGCATCCTGTCAAACATATTAACCAGCCACGCTGTCTTTAAGGAATAACCATTTAGCTTACCAGCCACCATGCCTTGAGAAATAATCATTATCCAATGATATGGCAAGAGCAACAGCCACGGCTCTCTCTGATAATGTCAAAGGACGGGCCACTTCCAAATCTCGAATCTGCAACCGAAAGAGCGCACAGAAGGTTGAATGAAAGAACCAACCAAACCATGAGATTAAAAAAAATTAAAATAAAAAAATTATCTTTATACGAGAGTATACCGCTCTAGCATGTCCAGTCTTGGAGCTTGAATCCATACTCCCAAAGCAGATCACATATTGACCAGCATCAGTAAGAAACTGTGTCATATCAAATTATGAAAACATATTAGACTAGTATGGTTTCAAGTTGTTCTTCAGCAAGGCCTAATTAAGCCTGACATGAAAAATGATAGAAAAACATGCGATGGAAGAGTGCTCTTCAGGAGGCAATAATCATGATGCACGGTCAAAACGAACACATTATTGTTCTGTTTTCAAGTATATCAGGTTTAATAAGTAATTCTGTTATTGCAGTAATTTATTAAAAAAGAAAAGAAAAGAAAAAAAAAAAGAATTTCACAGTAATAATTTACAGACAGAAGGGAAATAACCTCAAGGCCAAAACCTCTAAAGTTACGATCTATCTCTGCCAGAACTTTGCCATCAATATCCTTCAAAGTAAAAGTCCAAAACCAGAAGCCAGGATTTACAACCACCGCAAACTGCTTGTTCCTACAAAAGGTTTGCCACTTGGGCTTCAGAGCAAAGATGGCTGCAAGGTAATGTGTCTAGGGAACTAAAGAACAAACTCAATCATCTTAGCAACCCGTTGGTTTTAGATTCAAGTATTCTGAAAAGATAGAGGGGAAAGAAAAGGGGAATTACCCTAGGTATAAATCATAAATTCTCTTCCACAAATGCCATCGTCTGTGAACCACACCAATTTCCTAGAAATTAACAGACATGTGACACGAATCAGCAACCAGACTACTGTAGGAACTAAAAATCTCAAAAAGCCATAGCAAAACAAATAGCAAACAGGCCAAAACAGCATACCTTACCATTGACCTCCACGTATATTGAGCTGGTTATCCACCAAAAAGGCCTTCGAACCTAACAAAAGGAGATAAAATGTCTATATCTTACTAAAAGAATGCCAACCAACTTGTCAGGTTTCAAAAAAAGACAAAAACCCTCACCCTAAAGAGCTCGTTACCCATTGCATCAGTTATGTAAGCAACAAAAGGGCGTCTCAAGCGAAGCAACTGCAAAACAAAAAAGAAACATCAGCAAAGAAAGATTCTTAGAAAAATGAACATTACACTAATAAAGATCAAATATACAATATATGGAATATTCACTCAAGTATGGATCAACATGTTCTCTAAATTCCAGCACATTCAAAAGCAATTTTTTTCCTGCAGTTGAGGTGAATCATTCTACACAAGTATGAATATTTAATAAAAGGGAATCTTTCATTAAACAAGCAGGAATTCCATTTAAATGCGGCAATTTACAGATTGCTGCTCAAACAGAGGTAGTTCTGCAACTTGATATGAAAGTAATTTTAGCAACAGGAAAAAAAAAAAGAACTTCCAAAAGAAATTAACATTCACCAATATCACAACGAAAAGCTCATACCATAAAAATTATACATAATTCATTAACTGGCGAAAAACAGAATACTCAAATCTTTAAAAAGGATCAAAACTACAGAACTTACCTGTCTAGCAATAACATTGCTCTTCTCACGAATAAAACCTACAGGCTGCGGAACAACCATAACTCCATAAATAATAGAAAGTTGAGAATAGTCCAAGATCAAACAAGTGTCTAGGAACTACACGTCCTTATAATAATAGAAGCTTAAAAACTAGCGTCTATGAATTCAGGGGTGAAATGAATAAGAATGACTACTCACTGATTGGGGATAGCACACATCCACAACTGCATACCGATTTTCCTGGCATATCATCAAATAAAATGCGTGAAGAATATATCACTTCAAATTAAAAAAATAAATAAATTAAAAAAAGAATAACAAAGATGATATAAACACTGCATTTTAAAATTCAATGCAGATGCAAATTTCCAAAAAAAAAAAAGGTAATAATAACTCTAAACATGACTCCATCTAGGCGTCTATCAAAGGGATGTTTGGAAAATATGGCAAGGAACTATAGATTACAAATGAAAAAAGAGGCAAGCACATAGGAGCCTTGAGCTTGTTTTAGAATCTGTTTTCTGAAAAGTCGCAAACAAAAGAAATTTGACTCAAAGTAGATATACTTAGCCAACCATCAAAAAACGTGTTTGGGGTCCTATGGACTCCCAAAAGTTAACTTGGAGCCTCAAAAGCATTTAACGTCAAAACAGGGCAAAATATAAACTTACACTTCACAACGTCATTAAAATAAAACTGTCGGAACATATTCAGCTGTATAATGAGGTCAGTTTAAGGACAAACAAATCATAGAGATTTTGTCAGATGCTTCAAAGTGAAACATTCCATCTCCATTCTTCTAAGCGTGACATTAAGTGCATTCTAGCAAAAAAGTTCAGTAAAAGAATACCTGCTCAAAACCAAGGACAAGATTTGCCCACTCTATATCCCTTGTAATCACCAAATTTGATCTGGCAAGAAGAGGCGCTATCCGGGCCTATCAAAATTCAATGAGTAACAAGTGAGACATTTCAATAACTATTTTCAAGGAATCCAAAGGTCACATATCTAGAATCCTTGTGGGCTTCAACAAATAAAACGTTCAACGACCACCTGCCATCTATTGAAAGAACGTTTTGAGTCACCAGTATGTCACCATGTCTTGCTTGTTTAAAGTTTTATTGGTCTTTAATATATTCTCGTTGAGAAGCAATTGTCCTCAAAGTGTTACTTCCAATATAACTTTTTCTTTTCTTATGAATTTTTTTTCCCTAAAAAAAAAGTAATTAGACACCAAATAAACTGACTCCATCAATCCTTCCCAATCAACATTGATGTTCTTCCAATTTTCCCTCCTATCGAACAAGCTCTAAATTTACAAAATTGCTAATAATCTAACAATGCTTTCATGAATTATCTAAAAGGAGGTACTTTTGAATGTTCACACACGCATAAAGGTTAAAGGCTATCACTTTCAATAATTGAAGACATAAATTTACCTCTTCTGGAGATTCTGGCTTCAGAAAATCAGAAACCGACTGGCTAAGAGGGGGTTCTTGCATAACTCCGTCACTCTCTTCAGCAACAGAAGATGAACCTGAAAACAATCTGCCCAGACAACGGTCGTACAACGATTGATTGTTGTCGCTTGTAGGTGCACCACGATGCCCATAGCCCAGTTTTCTTCTCCTTTTCCTTTCGGAATCCTCCATTTTTCTATCTGCAACCCAGACCTGTACAAGGAAACCTCTGTCCAAGCGAGAATCATTCCCAGCATTCTGTCCAAACAATCTCGACGACCTAAATCCCGAAAACGGTTTTCGTGATCCGATCAAACTTTCTTGAAAACCAAAATCCCCAGCCATTGAGCCACCGCCGGACTTGGTTCGCGATAGCAAACTTCCAAGGACTGGAACCTTTTCGCCATTGAAAACGCCATCCTGATGATTTCTTTTTCCGCAGTGCAATAGCCAATCGATTCTCGAAATCTCTCCAGCGGACTTGTTAATCTTGGCGAGGCAACGCCAACTTCTCCAATTCATCTCGAATAAAACTCACAAATTTCCTGCATAGAAGATCAGAATTTTTCCAGATGGTGATTAAATTCCAAAAGAGAATACAGTAGACGAAGAAAATGTAAAAAGGAAATTGCATATCTCCAATCTTGCATGAAAAGGAAGAAAACCAAAAAGAAATGTCTGTGGGTTCAACCTTATTTTCCGCGTGTTTTCCCGGCATCCAAACAAACGTTAAGCAAAACGCATTAAGAAATGAAGTTGAGCAGAAGTTGATTGGCGCAATAATCGAGTGTAGAGAGAGAGAGAGAGAGGAGAGCTACCAGTGTGTCTGTTTCAGGTTCTCTTTCTTGAACTTTCTTTGAATTTCTCTTTCTTTGACTCAAATGTGTCTTGATTGTCGCTGTCTTCTCTCTCTCACTTCGCGCGTCCGAATGGGATATTTGTATGGGCTCTCTAGAAGTCTCTCTCAGAATTTTTAAGGAAATTGGCTAACTTCGTAATTTTAATGTAAGTAAACAACGTATCTTTAAAAATATTTAAGTGCATGTTGGTCTGTTCGTTGGTATTTAAAATAAACGAAAATAATTTTTTTAAAAAAAATAAAAGTTTTTAAAAAATTATGCTAAAAGTATTTTTAAAATTTTTATTTTAAAAAACGTGTAAATATATTTTTAAAAATTTTTAAAATAATACCAAATAGAGCCAATATTTTTTGAATTAGACAATTTTTTTAAACCCTAAATTTATAATTTTATCCATTTATTCTTCTTTTTCTCCTCTTTTTCCTTCTTATTTAACTCTCTCTTATATCTCACTTCGCAAATTTCTCTCTCCTATCTCCCTCTCTTTCCCTGATGGCGACGACAAGCACAGTGAGACACATCGATGAAGTCTCCAGGACCTCGCAGGACTCTAGTGCTCCTCCTTGTGCGACTCTGACGACGTCTCATGCACCTTGGATGACTCCGACGCTTGCTCCTCGTGTGACTCCGATATTCTTATTTTGAAAGTTCCCACATTACCTCAATACCAAGCAAATATAACGTGTGTTCACATAGGAGGTTGTATGAGGATAAAATCATAATTGGATTTTTTATCACTTGCATCTATGTCCTCTAATTTTTAAAGTCCCTTTACTTTATTCTTCAAATTTTAAGATTGCACCCACTTTACCCTTGAACTTTTAGTGGGATGTTTGAAAAGTATGATTAATTCTAAAAATTGTAATATATTAAAACTTTATATTTTAACTTATTTTTTTCTAATCATTGTAACATATAAGAGCTTTACATTATAAAAACCAAAATGTTTGGTTGGAATTGATTTTGTTAAATATCCTTTAAAGTTTTCACCTTACTACTTCCAACTTTATTTTTTCGCAGTTTGCTCAATGTTATTGGTACGTGTCCAGCTTTCAATTTCTCACTAACCGGAAAATTTGCATTGCAATTTCAATTTCAATGAAATTACAACCAAGGGTGAAAATGTTAATATCCATAGAAATATGGATACTGAGAGTTTACAAAAACATTGATAACGAAAAATTTAACATAAAATAGGAAAATTTGAAATTATTTTAAAATTGAAATTGCTTTTTAGTTTAAATAATATTGATACTACTGCATAGAATTTGCGTAGTTTCTACTCAAATGAGTGGCATTCTGGCATTGAATTGGTGATGATATATGCCACTCTTGCAAATAGAGGTGAGAAACCCCATCTTCAACCAATCTTTCTTTTTTCTTTTTTTTTTTTTGTTGGTCAGTTTAGTATTATTACTTTTGAAAATTCTAAGTCTTTGTGTAGCTTCTTTGACTAAAGGACATGAAAATAATTTTGCAACTAAACCAAAGCATTGCTATCATATCGAGGACTTTTGACTTCAGCTTTAGTTCTTCTTCCACAAACACAACAACCGCAAACCATACTCAAAATGTTATGAACCACAAGACCATACCATTCTTGTACAATATTTGGAATCCAAATATAAGGCATAGAGTCAACTGTACAGTTTGGAATGAAACTGAAAACATATGATGTGGAGACATCACTCTCTTTTACAATAAACATGACAAAAAGAAAAAGAGAGAAACATGTAACTGTAATAACTCAGGTTCATAGAACCATAAAGCTAAATTACCCACCTGTTCCAATCACAATATCCCTTTTTTTCCCCAACAGAAATCAAGGGAAAAAAAAAACATAAAACTTCTAAACATATCTCTCACCGATGAACGAATCTGATTCTAAAGACTGATGATCTACGGTACTTTACAAATTCAAATTAACATCTACAGCTAATTCCACTTCTCAAGATTTGTCATGATTTCTAAATTAGTCGAAAAAAAAAAAATAGAGAAAAACACAAACTTTTCATCAGAGTACCTCCCACTCCCACTACTTCATCCACTTGGATTGCAGACACTTTGTTTCCTGACCGGCGTTAGGCCTTTCTGCCTTTTCGTAACCTCTGAACCTCTAAAAAATTTTGCAGTACATGACTTCTTCCAATCCATGGTTTCCTGCTTCATACAATTATTCAAAAGAAACTTGTCGGGAATAAAAGTAAATTACCAATAATAAATCATGTACTAGCACTATTTTAAATTTATTGTGTTCACCATATAAAAATGTACATGTAAATCTATGATGGATTTCTCTCCACATCACTATTTAACAAAGCCCCATTGCTAGCTGCGGCTTTCAATGGCGGCCTATTGATCTTCTCAAGTAACCGACTGAAAACTAATTTGACGGGTATGCATGCTACTGTCGTGGGTGGCACAGACGCCACTGGTTTGATCAACCCATCCATTTGGCCGTTACCACCATCATGTGTTGTTGGGTTGTTACTGAAGTTATGTTCAATGGCTATAGAAGACAGCGTCCTTGTTTTCTGGCTGGATGATGAGATTACTTTCTTTGGCACCTTCTTGTATTTCCTATCAGACTGAGGCCCCAAATTGTGAAGGGCGCTCTTTCTAACCAGCACCGGCTTGTGACCAAAATTCCCTGCATTTGATGTCTTGGATGGTAGCTTACCTTCTCTATCTAAGAAGGGAAAGTCATAACCAGCTTCTTCACCGTCCAGTGACGATGATAAATGATGGCGTGGGACCCGGAAATTTGCTGTCCTCCTTGCTGTTCTCCATGCCTGAGGAAGAGCTGTACTTCCATCCTTTTCAATTGCTTCATTGCCAAAATCATCCATTGTGGGAAGAAGATGACTAGATGAACCGTCTTCTAATGGTTCAATCTGGATCGGATGCCCTATAATTGCCTTTCCATTCAACTTGCTCATCAGAGAGACAATAGGAACAGGCTCTTTTTGATAACTTGCCTGGACTTTCAAATCAACATCCAACAACATGGATCTTGACCTCCCACCAAATTGATAACGAGAATCGTACACTGAGTCAAAGCGTTCTCTTTTGACGTCCCAATATCCCCTCAAAGAAGGCCGATCCTCCCAACTAGAGTCGTCCCAGTCAATCATACCACGACCAACACTACTTCGACCTCTGAACGCAGATCTTGAAGAGAAGGTGTATCCATTGTCTAGTCCAATCATTTCTGCCCTAAAATCCTAGGAAAACAAACAAGCCTTATCGGGACATCATAAAGATACTTCTTAAAAAAAGTCATGAATAGAAATTCAACAAAAACTACAAAGATTCATCTGAGGATCTTTGACTCGAAAAACTTACCTTTTCTTCAGGATATGCTCCATATACATAACCTTTCCAATCGGTTGTTTCTGCAGATCTTTTCGTAAGATTGCGAATATTCCTTTTCCCTTTCAATTGCCATTTGGACACTGCTTCATTAGCAGATGAAGGGTAATGGCCATAAAAGTGAGACATCTCACCAGAAAGCATAGGCTCATCAGGCTCCTCGCCGTCCATGCTTCCGTGTTCTTGTGCTTCATATCTTCCCAAAGAACTCACTTCCGGTTCTGCGGGTAAAGCAGCATCTGAAGAAGCAAGAGAAAAGGTTACTATTACTAAATGACAAATGTGTGCATACATACATACACCTCCGAAAAAAAGGAAAACATAATCAATTTAAAATTACTAAATAGATAATGAATTGGGTCAATTATGGGAACAAAGCACTGTTACTCTTACTGATAGTATTAAACATTATTCATAAAAATAAAACAAAATACTGTAGGCATGATAAAAACAATCGGATTGTTTCAGCAAGATAAACCAACCAAGAATACCTCAAAACAAGAATAACAAATATCACTAGTTTTCCTCAACAATCTGCATGCTTGTCCAAATAAAACTTCCCTGAACATAAATACCAAATACTGAAAAATCAAACCTATCCGGTCCTTACTATTAAGAATTCCTAGCCAAATTCAATATTATTGTCCGTATACTAGAGTCTTTACAATCATAAACATTTTATTGTCATGTGAAGATCAAGTCCGTAATAGAACTTTTGTTTCAGCCATAACCCTAATTCTCCACTTACAAATTGCGAACTCAATAAAACACTGATATTTCTGATGTAGACCACCAAATGCAGAGAAGATTCCTTCAGCTCACAGCAATTCAACTTTAAAAGGTCAAATTCAGTATTCTCAAAGTCTGATGGCAGATTTCATAAATAGAACTAATACAATGCAGGAGATATATTATAAGCTACAACTATATAAAATTGATCTAACATATAAAGAATTAATATCTAACATATCAAGCATTAATATCGTATTAACATCACTGACAAATGTATCAATAATGGGAGGTGAAAAAACTCAACCTGAGAGTACAGCCATTTCTTTGCCCATGTCTTCGGTCTCGGAAGAATTAGACTCGGATTCGGAAGTATCTGTTTCAGAAGTATCTGTTTCATCTTCTGTGGAACCAGACATGAACTCTTCAATAGAGTTGGGAAGTAGAGATGGTCCAATCTGGGAATCTGACATCTCAATGTCACTTTGACTGTGTGGCATTCTTTTATAGTCCAAGGATTCACTAGACTCAGCTGGAATGTACACAAATCTGCTCCTCTTCGCTCTGCAAATACCTCCCAAAGGCTCCACTCCTGAAATAGAAGTAGCAACAGTAGCACTGTCAGGTTGCATGGAATGAGGGAGTTCTAATTTTGCACTACTCTTCAAAACTTGGACAAGGGGGCGGCGCTTGTCATGTCTCTTGACCAAACATTCCTCACTTAACCCCTCACGTAAACTTTTCCTTGTGTCTAAAGAATTTTTACCATTCACTTGACTTGTACTTCCCATCTTAAGAACACCACTAGAAAGAGCTTGAACGCTATTGTCAACTAATGGTTTCCCAGAACCATTCAATGAAACGGAAGGTGAAAGTTTTGTCCTTGAAGGGGCAATTCTAAGCTCAAAGTCCTGCAATGCTCTCATCCGAGGTATGACTTCAGAAAAATCCTCTTCCCCACTAAGTTGGTTTCCCCCTTTGGATTTTTGGGAAGACAAAGGACTCCCTAAAATCTCATTCTTAGGAGACAGATCTAGCCTCTTATAAAACTGATTTGATTTGGAATTTCCAAGTTTTAGATTATCATTGCCAAAACTTTCTGAAGGTGTAACTAACCCCTTTTTCACAGTACCAGATGACTTACTGTTCACACAATCAGACGCTATACCCAACTTCCCTTGTTTCTTCAACTGTTGCTTCTCAAGTTCAAGTGCGTGAAGAATAGCATCTTCTCGTCGCGCATACTTCTCTCTTTTCTTTATTGGCATCCCCTGGGAGGATTCAGCCCTCTCGATACAATCATCAAACTCGCCACATCGAAATGCCTTCACACGCTTGGATTTCTCTAAATTGTACCAATCCCTGAGAAACACACCACATAGAATATCTTACAAAAGCCAAAAAGGAGAAAAGAACACAGAAAATTAATGAAAATAGATTGTAGAAGTTACTCTTTAAGCTATCCGACACACACGTTCAACACTATCCATTTTGTACTGCAACTTAGAATAACTTACAAAAACACAAAAGGAGAAAAGAAAACTCAACAAATTAATAAACATATCAAAAATTATGTGGAATACTCATATAATTAAAAAAAAAAAAAAACTATCACCAAATCTACATCAAGTTTCATTAAATTTTTATACTTCTAATTATGGTATGATATGGCAGTTAAAAATAGTATCGCAGTGTATTTTCCATACCCAACCAAATAATTGTCTAAAAAATAGATAGTAGAAAATCCGCAACTGTATATACATATGTGCAGAAGTACCCATTTTGTGTTTTTTATTTTTTTATTTTTTTATTTTTAAACACAGAAGAATGCGTAAAGACCCCTATTTTCCAGTATTACTTTCTATTCTAAGAAGTTTCTAATTTCAAACCAGGCACTGGCAATACCCAAAAAATAAAATGCAAGGTCAAACACATCTCTCTATCACTAACCAACCCCTTCTTCTAATGTCTGGCAATTCATTCAAGTCAATTAACTGGTTCCAAATTGTTTCTGCGACGTTATATACATACGTGTAGAAATAAACATTTTGTCGTTTACTTTAAACATAAAAATATGCATAGATTTCCCCCTAATTCTACTGTTCCGTTCTATTCCAACCTAATTTCAGATCAAAAAAACCCAAAGAGAATTTGCAAGGTCAAAAACCAAGCTAATCACCAGCTCGTTCTAACATTTGACAGTTCGTTCAAGTAAAATCTTCTCTAAATTTGTTTCTCATCAAAATTAATAAGCGTCAAGCGATTGTAGAAGTTCCTCAAAGAACAAATCTGTACGTATATTGTGATTTCTTTGACAATGAAAGTATACACTCAAGAAAAAAAAAAACCTAATTTCCATTATTACTTTCTATTCTAAGAAGTTCGTAATTTCAAACAACCAGTAGTAATGCTTAAAGAGAAACTGCAAAATCAATCATACCTCTATACAACCAATATTTATTCAGTCAAGGCCTCAAATTTGTTTGACAAAATCCTAATTAATTTAAAAATATTGTCCGAAATTCCAAGAAGGTGATATTAGAGAGAGAAAGGAAGAGAGAGAGAGAGAGAGAGAGAGAGAGAGACATACACACTGGCGTCTTCTCTGCCGAGGAGCTTGACGGGAGTGCCTGAGCGAGGCGAGGTGAGATGCGAAGCCGAGAGCTCGTCGGGACCCACAATCTTCCCCGGCCACCACGAGCCGTTCCTCCTCCGCACCCATACGATCGATCCCACGCTGAACTCCGCCGCACCGGAATCCGTACTGCCCATACCACACAAAATATCCTCTCTCTCTCTCTCTCTCTCTCTCTCTCTCTCTAACAAACAAAACAGACGTCTCGCCTCGGCAGCGGTGGCTCAGCCTCCGGCGAAGAACAGGAACGAGCCAATGATCCGAAAGGGGCCAAATAAGGAGGATCCGAGAGGACGAAATCGGGCTAGGGTTAGGGTTTCCATTCAGAACTGGAGATTTTCCATTTTTTTTTTTTTTCCTGTGATGTGTACGTACGAGATAAAACAGTTTCTTTAGTTTTCTCTTCTCTCTTTCTCTTTCTCTCCCTAGAACTCCTAGTTTCTCTCTCCTACAAACAAACGCAGACGGAGGGTCTATCTCTGTGTGTGTGTGCGTGTGTGTGTGTGTGTTGAAATCGAGGGGTAGAGGAGAGACTATAAAATCCCCCCTTATTTTTAAGTACAATATTGTATTTAACTTTATTTGTTGGGAAATATAAAAGGCGTCCACAATTGTTAAATCTTTTTCAAACTTCTCCCTAATGTCCTAAAATTTGGTAAAACTACTAGGCTTTTTGTATACATATATAGTGAACTTTAGGTTTATTTCTCAAGATTAATTACATAATTGTACATGTTAGTTTTAACTTTTTTTTAATTTGTCCTTCTGTTCTTAAAAACTATAAAAGTATTCTTTAAATTTTGAAAACTTATTTTAATTTTATCCTTATGAATAGAAAAAATTAGACAAAACAACATGACTACTCTTAAATAATTTTGTACAATATTTTATATATTAAAAACATTAAAAAATCCTAAACCAAAATATTAAAGCTCCATTTGTTTTTTTTCTCAAAATTTTTGGAAATGTTTTCACACTCTCAGCAACATTCCAAAAAATTCTCATTTTTCAAAAAAAAATATTTTTACATATTTTAAAAATAATACCAAACAGCCTTTAAATCTTAAAAAAAAAATCTTAAGTTTTATGGCTTTTTGAATTTTAAAATATTTTTAATAAATTTTCACAAAATAAATATATATTTTGTAAACAAATTAAGTTTAATTAAAGGTATTTTATCTTATTTCTATGTTTTTCAGTCAAAAAAGTCTGTGAGGGATAAAATTAAAATAAATTTTTAAAATTTAAAAGATATTTTTGTAGTTTTTAAAAACATGAAGTTAAATTAAGAAATAATAAAAACTAAAATTTGTAGATAAATATATAACCCTATTTCTTATAACCAAACTCTTTAAAATTCCCTCCTTATCCTTCTATTCTCTTTTCTTTTATCGATTATTTTTTCGAAGGAAAATTTTTATCAATTCTTAGGTTGACTTAATATTTTAAAATTAGATAAAATCTTGAATTTACTTTTGCTAATTTGGCATTATGTATATGCTCATGTATGTTTATTTTTTATTAAAAAAAATGAAATTCTTATGATATTGATAATTTGAAAAGAAAAAGGAAAAATTCCTAACATTCACTCGAAAATGTAAGATTTGAACTTTTTTTTATTTTCTAAAAGAAAATTATTTTTTGTTTTATTTTAAAAATTAGATTTAGAAATTGAGTCCAAATCTGTTTATCTCATTTTTCTGTCTCTTTAACTATCCCACCACTATTTAATCAACACATGATTAAACTTAACAACCTAACCACATAAATAAGACTTAAATATTAAAAGTAATTATGTAATTCACTTACATGTCAAGATTTAATTGGAGGACAGCTAAAGAAAAAAAAAACCGCATATGTTAATTCGTAAAAATTAAACTCTGCATATTAAAATAAAGTTAGGTGTAAATTTACTCCTAGATTTATACGTACATGTCATGTTTTGTTTTCAAAAAAATGTTGAAAACATGTATATAGTTAGAATCAATGGTTAAAACTAATTTTGGTTAAAAATGTTAAACATGCATTTAGAAAAAAAAAAGAAAGAAAAGAAAAGGATGTTGAACATTTTTAGGGTGTTTGGGAAGTATAATTAGAACTAATTTTGGTTAAAAATATTGTAGCATATAAAAGTTTTTACTTTTTCCTTTAGCATGTGAGAGTCTTCAGTGTTTGTTGGTTGGTTTTAAACATTAGTGCAACATCCTAGTAACGTTAATAATATTCTCTTTTTCACTCTATTTTACACTCTCTGCATGCATTTAGATTTACACATATAATTTAACAACATAATAAATTATTATTTAAACAAAAAATAAGATAGCATATTTAATATGTCAAATATTAAATATAAAAAGTATAAAAAAAAGAGTGGAAAAGATAGTGATACTACCTCTCTTGTAAACGAAAAGAATGATTTTCTAATTTTTGCAATTTGAGGTGGCTCGGTGTGAAGCGCGCTACTTGAAGTGAGATGTGTAGAAGAGTCGGGCTGTACGGATGGGGAGGGGATTGCGTTGAATTTAGTTCAATGGTGGTACACGCGCTAATCAGACGAGTTTTGTTTTGTGTGATCTACATGCAAACACCATGCCACGTGCCCCTTCTCAATGGGCCCTTTTGGGCCGAATTTTGTTGTGACCGAGTTAAGTCTCAATTTGAGAAACAGCCCTTCTGTTGAGTCAATTTGGGAAACGGTCCTTTTCTCGTTGAAATACAAAACTTTTTATAAATATAACGGCACTATTGTTTACAAATAATTTAAATTAGGATTAGTCAAATTACATGTTATTTATGGATATTTTAGCATTTTTAGTCAACAAGAATGGTATAAGTCAAATAAAAAATGAAAAAAGTAGTAAAACATAATGTTTTAGTAAAAAAATGATATGCCACCTAATTTACTTTCTTTTATCGCAACCCTTTTCAAGGCCCCTTGGTTAAATAAAGGTAAAACGACACCAAAATATTAAAGGCCGATAAAATTTAAAACGAAGCAGTGAAAAACACCTTTACTATAGTGAAACAAAAAAGTCCCGACAACAAGCAGACACGAGACGAAAAATTATTGACTTTAGTGAATTTGAAAGAGTAGAAAACTGAAAAATGCCTCTATATTTAAGCTGATAAACGACAAACAACATGCAACGACAGACTAACAAACGACATTACAATGATAAACCAAAAACAAAAAACGACAAAAAATTAGAAAACGACACGATTTATCAAAACAACAACATACATGAAGCCACAGCACTGAGAAAACAACTATGATGTAAATACAACAAGCACTTTGTTAAATTGCAAAACATGAAAAACGACAGAAAGTTAAGGCGGGATGCGACAATAAAAGGTAAAGGGGGAAGAGAGAAAGAACAAGAAGACAACGACAACAAAATGGTAAACAACACAGTGTAAAAATGACAAATGCAAGCTGCAGACGACACAAAATATGGGAAGCCACACAAAAACCTGAGGAGACAAAAAAACGACAACTACTGTGATAAACGACAAAAGGTGGGAAAAATAATCGTAAAGGGGGCAACAAATCAGAAAACGACATAAAAGCGACGATAAATTTGTGGACAACCATACCAAAAATCAATAAACTATAAGAGATTAACGAAAAACAACAATAACAGTCACTATATAGCAAACGACCACAAAGGTACTCTTGTTGTGGGGATCCATAAGTCCTCGTTGGGTAAGATTAATATTATTTAATCCTAATCCCATGTTTGGTGGCACTTTCATGGAACAAGTTATCAAGACAAATATATGAGGTGTTTGAGAGAACAGTTAAAATTGACAATATTAATTTGAAAACTGTAGCATATAAGAATGTTACAGTGTAGCAAATTTTTATTTTTTTAGTATAATTATTGAGAGTTTTGTACTGTTTGTTGGTTTAAACCAACAGTTTCAACTAAGATGCTAAACAAAGGCATAATAATCTCTTTGACCTCTTGTAGAATTTGTAATAGTTCTAAAAATTGTAATCTATATGTCTCATAATAATCTCATACTTGTAGGATTAGGAGAAGCCCTTGTAGTTATATAATTTTTTGACGACACAAAATTAACGATAAGTGTTGTTCTCGATTACCACCAACCGTTGGTCTCATTACCCCTAAAAGCGCTCTATTTTGCTTATTACCGATCATCTTCCACTTCCAAAATTAGTCCTTTAAATTTTTTTTCACATTTTTTTTACTCTACTATGGTCTTGGGTGGCAATATGATAGTCATGGTTTGACAATGGTCAAAACGAATTATTTTAATGTGTTTGGTAAAACTGTTCTAATTTATCAATTTATATTGCTACAGAATAAAACTCGCATATATTATAGTATTTCAGTAATCACTCACAATTCGAACTTAGTTCTTGAATGCTCTCTTAAATAGTCAGATACATAGCTAACAAGTCACGGATATTTATAAGTAGTAAACATTTTGTCAAATAACTTCCTTTACCAATTCTCGTAATGATACCATGGATTCCAATTCTTCTTCTAAACATATCTCAACATACATTAATATCATTCATAATTGTTAAGGGAAGGGAATTTTCGTCCTATTTAAATGACAAATCAAAAAAATAAAATGAGGATAGATTTGGTAGTGGTGTATAAAAATCCTTATTCTAGTTATGTGAGAATCCTTTAGATACATGTTTGTTTCCCTAAAAATTTGAATCCTTTAAGTATTAAGAATCTAAGTTTTTAGAGCTCTGACTTCTCTCTAAACTTTGATACTCAGATATCTTTGCTATAGTAAAAATTAAAATTCTATCTCCTATATTAAGGAAAAAAAATCACAACTTTTTTATTTGTTATCCAATTGAGATGATTCTTTTTTTATTGTGTTCCTAGTGAAGAGAGGAATAAATTAAGATCCATATTGCATCCTTTTTAGGATCATTAACATTAAGATTATATTAGATTTGTTGATAAATCAAAAACTATTTTCACTACCTCTCCAAACAAAAATTCTAATTTTATTTTATATTCAGATTAAAACTTAAATGCACATTATTGGGGGTGTGCTCGGCGCTATCCCCTGAGGAGGAGATCCCCGTGGCTTGGCAAATGTGCTTAGCAGATGCTTCGGGAAGCACGATGTCAACCCCAAAAGCTCGGCTTGAACGTCTGAGGTGCTCTACAGGGCCTTTGTTGGCTGGCTGTGGCACGTGTTGCCACCTCCTTAGATGAACACATACTCGGGTTGGCTTGTCAAAGCCTGCATGTACACGGCCACTTGCCACAAGAAGCCAACAGATGGTCACATTCTTGCCATTAGATGGAGACTAATCTATCTACGGGAACCATGACACATGTCACCTGCCTTCTGATAGGCCTTAATATGACACACAGGTTATGGGTAAAACCCACCTAATACCAGGTTCAAGTGGTAGTCTATAGATAGAGTGCATTTACTGTGGCTTGAAAAAAAAAACCGTGTTCTTTCCCAACTAACTAGCTCCCGTTCTCTACCGAGCAACGCATGTCTTAAGCATCAGAGAGCCTTTGTCTAGTACCTCATCGATGACCCCCCTTTTTACCTCTAAAGTGTCCCTCCTCTTGTTGTAGGTACACCCAAGCAGGCCAAGACGAGCAAGGAAGAGCCGTTCAAACACTGTGTGCAGTCGCACGTAGTGTTAAATCGCTGCCATTCATTAGTAAGCATCAACATTTTGGCGCTAGAAGGAGGGTGCCCACGCCTTCACTCGAAGTCACCAGCCACAACACACCTTGCGACCCAAGCATGGTAACACGAGTCAATACCTAGGATGAGGATGCCTGATAGGAGGGATCGGGTGAAGCTTGAAACCAAAACCAAAACCCAAACAGGCCTTGCAGTCGACCTCGGGCTTCAAGATCCTGATCTAAGAGTCAGGACAGTGAGGCCAGAGCCGAGCAAGTGAGTGATCTAGTTGCCCAGGATCTGATCCAAGAACTTATAAATGATGTTTGGATACTCACGCAGCAACAGGCAGAGGGTCAACGAGCTTCTGTCCTCTTTCCCCTATAGCAAGTAGACTAGGCTGGTGGTCAACTAGAACAGGTGAGTGAGGGTACCAATGAAGCTGATTCCGACCACTATAAATGATACACAAGACGAGTCTCAGCTACCAATAGGCTTGTCCGAAAAGGCCGACTTGGCCTTTAAGAAGGCTGAGGACAATCGTCGCAGGGCTCTCGAGCATTCGTCTTTAATTGGCTCGGATGTCGAGGAGAAGTTCAGTAGGACCAGCAACCCTGGGTTGGCGATAGGGTTGAGGGTGGTGGCCCGTATAGGGTGAAATTGCCCGAAGATATTAATAGCTGCCAATTCTAAGAGCTACAGTGCCAAATTGACCAGATCCGCAACAATAGGTTTGGACTTGATGCAGGTGGCATGCTGGACTAGCTATTTATTGACGCCATTATGCAAGCTCCTATGCTGCCAAAATTTAAGGTCTCGTAGATTAAGGCCTATGACGGGACGACGGACGTAGACGAACACATGGAGCTCTACTGAGAACATATGCTTATCTAGAACGCCAGTGACATAGCTATGTGTAAAGCCTTTTTGCTCACATTAATTGGTCCTGCTTAGCAATGGTTCAAAAGGATCGAGCCGGGGACCATTACCTATTTTTGCCAATTATATATAATGCTCCAAAATTAATTAAGTGATATTAGTGTATAAAATAGTGAATTAGTGTGTCATAATGTATTATTAAACTTAATCTAACTATTTTGTGATATATCTAAATTAATGTTATTTCTAATTACTTTATTTTGATCATTTTTAATAACTTTTGATTATTTTTATTTGTATTTATTATTTTAAAATTTTGAAACAAAACAATATGTCAAATACCAAATATGTCCCGTTTGAAATTTGTGTGCTGCACATGGTTTTCTTGCTGAAATTGACCTCCCCTCTTCTTTATTTAATCTCTTCTCTCCCTCTCTCTTTCAGTCACTCTCGTTCTCTCTCTCTCATCTCTCTCACTCACTGCCTCTCTCTTTTAATTCAAAAACTTTTGAGTTCCAACTTCAATCCTCCACTGAATTGGAAGCTTGGGAATGTGATTGAGCAACCACAAACTCGATTCAAAGATTAAATCAAGGTTAGTTTTTAAAAGTTCAAACTTTTTGTAAATTTTTTCATTTTCTTAGCATTTTAAAATCCAAGTCTTTTTGAGCTTAAAAAACCTTAAATTTAAGTTAGTGGAACCTAAAACATCTAGAATCTAGGCTTGGTTTGATAAAAAAAACATATTTAAATCAAGTTTTTTTATTTTTCTCCATTTTTCTCATTTTTGAATTTAATTGAAATTTTCTATGCAAATCTTGTTTAAATTAGTTTAAAAGTGTTCTACTATGTTTTTTATCATGTATGAGTGTTTTTTATGCCTAGGAATTGATAAAGCAGGTTGAAAATGAGGATTTGAGCTTGAGAGGCTGAGACTTGAATTTTGAAAAATTCTAAAATTTTCAAATTTGACAGGCCGAACTTGAAGTTCGACAGGCTGGATTCATGAATCCGCCCTGTTGGACTCATACCTTCGGCAAGTTGAAGCTGAAGACAGTTCGGCAGGTTAATCCTGGGACTTGTTGATCTTTGGGAATGGCTTCACCTACTCGGGCTAAATAATTCCCCCTGACGAAGAACCACTTGAACTTCCATAGTTTGTTTAAGTTGGAGTTGCCTAAAATAAAATCCTTCTTAAAGCTAGTGAAGTAATAGCATCTCGACTATCGAGGAAGCTTTTTCATTTTATACACTTGTTTGAAGGCTTCCTACGAGATTTCGGTTGCCCGGTAATATCTCAAAAGCACATACATCTCAATCATGGAACGATAACAATTTAGGTTGAGCTGAACAGGGTACACATTCAGGTCATTTAATGCCTGGCAAAGAAAGTGGTGGAAAGGTAGGCGAAGCCCGACCCAAAAGAAATCGACGTACAGCGTTATATACCCGGTCAACGGGTTGAGCGACAAGTCCTTCTCCCCAGGCAAGACAAGGTCGATGTCATATATGATACTGCATTCTCGACGTAGTGCTTCAATCTGGGACTCCATTAATGCGCATGTGTATCCCTCTGCAGACGTCTAGCTAGGCCGAGATCCCCCTGTAAGCGATGACGCCATGAACTTTGGTGACAACAAGCCTCTCTTCGGCGTCCTCATCTTCATTGACGGCATCCTCAGGTTTCACATCTCTAGTTGGTCGATCATCGTCGGAGACGTCTAATAGGAGCGGAGACTTGGGCACCTCGGCTTGAGGTGCTTGACACATCAGAAGCCACCACCAAGCTGGCAAGTTCTCGAGTCATAACTCGGGATGTGCTAGTGGTGGCAACTCTGATATATGGATCCTCGTCCCTACACGGCCTGACTGTGCACCTCCCATCCAACATGTCCAAAAATTATTGTTCGGGTGCCGTCTCAGCACTAAGGCTTAGTGTTTTGGCCAATCGGGCCACTCCGTCATGTCCAAGGGACACACCCTAAATGTTGACTTCCACGATGGTCGATTGATTAGTGTTGATGCTGTTGGGTTTTGTTAGATTTTATTATTTAAATACGCAGCGAAAAATTAAAAATTAATTCTCACAAAACCCTCGCAGGATCCATGTAATTCAATTAGATTGATAATAAAGTCATGGAATCTTACCAGGATGACAAAACGGGCAAGATTCTGGAAGGGAGAGAGCAGGTTCACTCCGGTGACACCCTAACTCAAGCTTTTAGTAATCGGGATCAGATTCAGACGTTGTTACTTAGAGCAACGTCCTCTGCAGGTATCCACATGAACAGACTCTCTAAAAAACGAATTGGTGTGCTAGCACCCTCTTTTTGTGTTAAATGACTCTCTCTAATTTTTAAGGTTTTAATGTCTTTTGCTTTTAGAATGAGAGAACGACTTTTCTCTTCTTAATTCGACTAGACTTCCTAAAACAAATATATATATATTGACTTCGAGATAGAGTCAGGTTTTAACTAGGGTAAACTGTAATACGAATATGATTTAAAGAATCTAGATAATGTCTGTAATTCGAATATGATTCAAAAAATATAGATAATATCAGTAATTTGAATATGATTTCGATAATCTAGATAATGTCAGATTCAAAGAACCTAGACATATCTAGTACATCGAATCTAGACATTATCAGGTTCATCGAACCTAGACACAGTTAACCCAAAATTCGTTCTTGGTCTGTTCTAAGTGTGTGACCCTGTAGGTTCACATAACGTTGGTAATGGGCTTGAAATTCTATTTCTGACCCATAAATCATAAGTGGCCTCTAGCAAGACATTATGATTATCCAAGTTATGCGAATGTCAATAATCCGACATAATCTAATCCACGATAAGTATTAAAGTCCTTTTGTCTCTAGATACCTTGATTGAACATAAGGCATGGTTTATGTCATCCTTATACTATTCAATCATATTATTTCTCGATCTTAAGTAGACTGATATTGATAACCCTTATCAAATCATTCCAGTATGGCCATACATTTTTCTTCAGTCTAA
>CAMOHE010051535.1:0-36850 GCA_946598075.1 Artocarpus hirsutus
CCTCCTGAACAATATGGTCAATTCCAGATGAGCTATAACACAATTAAAGATAAATGGAATATTAATGAATTGACCAGTATGCTTGTTCAAGAGGAGACGAGATTGAAGAATCAGAAACCTCATTCTGTTCATCTTGTGAATCAAGAGACTGAAAAGAGCACAAAAAAGAAGACTAGAAAGAACAAGAAGAAAGGATTCAAGAAGAAGTTGTATAACCTGAATGAGTCAACTCAAATCCACAAGAAGGAATACATTGTTAAGTGCTATTTTTGTAACAAATTTGGGCACTTAAAGAAAGATTGTCAGAAACGTAAGGTTTGGTTCGAAAAGAAAGGTAAGCCTTATGCTTTAGTTTGTTTCGAATCAAATTTAACTGAAGTTGCTTATAATACTTGGTGGATTGATTCAAGTTCAACTACTCACATTTCTAATATGATGCAGGGATTCCTTACGATCCAACCCATAAAAGCAAATGAAAGTTTTATTTACATAGGGAATCGAGATAAAGCTCCAGTGGAAGGAATTGGCACTTATCACTTAATATTGATGCTGGATATTATCTTGATTTATACCAAACTATTTATGTACCTACTTTTTCTCGCAATTTAATTTCTTTATCAAAACTTGATGTAGCGGGATTTTTATTATAAGTTTGGTTTGGATCTTTTAGTTTATATAAAAATAATAATTTTATTGGCTCTGGAATCCTTTATGATGGTTTATATAAGATAAAGCTTGATAGTATTTTTGTTGAAACTTTATTAACCATACATCGAAGTATTGGAACTAAACGGAGTTTGGTTGATGAAAATTCTGCTTACTTGTGGCATAAACGCTTGGGTCACATATCCAAGGAAAGAATAGAGAGATTAGTAAAGAATAAAATTCTTTCGAATTTAGATTTTACTGATCTCGGTATGTGTATTGATTGCATTAAAGGAAAGCAAACCAAACACACTAAGAAACGGGCTACAAGAAGTACACAGCTTCTTGAACTCATACATACCGATATATGTGGACCTTTCGATACTCTATCCTTTAGTGAAGAAAAGTATTTTATCACTTTTATCGATGATTTTTCATGTTATGGTTATCTTTATTTATTGCATGAAAAATCTCAATCTATTGAAGCCCTTAATGTATTTATTAATGAGGTTGAGAGGCAATTAGATAAAAAGGTGAAAATTATGAGGTCAGATAGAGGTGGTGAATACTATGGAAAGTATGATGAGTCAGGGCAATGTCCAGGTCCATTTGCTGAATTCCTAGAAAAGCGAGGCATATGTGCGCAATACACTATGCCAAGTACACCACAACAAAATGGTGTAGCAGAAAGGCGTAATCATACATTAATGGATATGGTTAAGAGCATGTTAAGTTATTCATATTTACCCTTATCTTTGTAGATCCATGCATTAAAGACCGCCATGTATATACTGAATAAGGTTCCTAGCAAGGCAGTCTCAAAAACTCCTTTTGAAATGTGGATGGGAAGGAAACCTAGTTTAAGGCACCTGCATGTTTAGGGTTGCCCGGCGGAAGTGAAAATTTACAATCCACATGAAAAGAAATTGGATTTTAAGACAACTAGTGGTTATTTCATTGGTTATTCTAAAAAATCCAAAGGGTATAAATTTTATTGTCCTACTCATAGTACGAGAATAGTTGAATCTGGAAATGCTAGGTTCATCGAGAATGGTGAAATTAGTGAGAGTGGAGAACCATGTAATGTGGTCATAAAAGAAGTTAGGGTAGAAGTACCTCTACCTGTAACTTCCAAGATTGTTCCTAACATTGTTGTATAGCCTAACAATGTTCAAGAACAACAAGTGAATGACCAACCACTTCACAATAAAGTTGTAGTCGACGAACCAATAGTAGCTGAACCACAAGAAACAATATTAAGAAGATCTCAAAGAGAAAAACGATCTGCTGTTCCTGATGATTATGTAGTTTATCTACAAGAGTCTGAAATTGACTTGGAAATCGATAATGATTCGATTTCAAATCCAGTTTTATTTTCACAAGCCATGGAAAGTATGGATTCTGACAAGTGGCTCAATGTTATGAAAGATGAGTTAAAATCTATGAATCAAAATCAAGTTTGGGACATTGTTGAGTTGCCTAAAGGTTGCAAGAGAGTCAGGTGTAAATGGGTCTTTAAGACCAAGCACGATTATAAAGGCAACATTGAACGGTACAAGGCTAGACTTGTTGCCAAAGGTTTTACTCAGAAAGAAGGCATTGATTACAAAGAGACTTTTTCACCGGTCTCTAAGAAAGATTCACTCAGAATTATTATGGCATTGGTGGCTCATTTTGATTTAGAGTTACACCAAATGGATGTGAAAACCGCCTTTCTCAATGGAAATTTAGAGGAAGAAGTTTATATGGACCAACCTAAAGGCTTTTCAATTAAAGGAAAGGAACACATGGTGTGTAAATTAAAGAAGTCAATATATGGACTTAAACAAACTTCCCGACAATGGTATCTTAAGTTTAATGATATCATTACTTCATTTGAATTTAAAGAGAACACCGTTGATCGGTGCATATATATGAAGGTCAGTGGGAGCAAGTTTATTTTCTTAGTCCTATATGTTGATGATATTTTGCTTGCTACTAACAATCTTGGTTTATTACATGAAACTAAGAAATTCCTCTCTAAGAACTTTGAAATGAAAGACATGGGTGAGGCAACTTATGTGATAGGAATTGAAATATTCCGTGATTGATAGGAATTGAAATATTCCGTGATAGATCACAAGGATTATTGGGGTTGTCTCAAAAAGGTTATATTAACAAAGTTTTAGAGAAATTTAAGATGGACAAATGCTCAGCATGCATAGTTTCGAATCAGAAGGGGAATAAATTTCGTCAAATGCAATGTCCAAAGAATGAATTGGAACGAGCGCAAATGAAAACATTCCTTATGCATCTGTCGTTGGTAGCTTTTTGTATGCTCAAACTTGCACCAGACCTGACATTAGTTTTGCTGTTGGGATGTTGGGAAGATATCAAAATAATCCAAGAATAGATCATTGGAAAGTTGTAAAGAAAGTTCTCAGGTATTTGCAAGGAACAAAAGACCATATGCTCACTTATAGAAGATGTGATCATCTTGAAGTGATCGGTTACTCAGATTCAGACTTTGTCGGATGTGTTGACAGTAGAAAATCTACATTCGGTTATATGTTCCTTTTGGCTGGAGGAGCAATTTCATGGAAGAGCACGAAGTAGTCCATCATTGCTGCATCTACTATGGAGGCCGAGTTTGTGGCATGCTTTGAAGCCACAAGTCATGATTTATGATTGCGGAATTTTATTTCGGGACTTGGAGTTGTCGACAGTATAGCCAGGCTGCTGAAAATTTATTGTGATAATGCCGCAGCAGTCTTTTTTGCCAAGAACGATAGGTATTCTGATGGTGTAAAACGTATGGATATTAAGTACTTAGTCGTTAAGCAAGAAGTTCAGGAACATAAAGTGTCAGTTAAACAAATTAGCACTAATCTTATGATTGCAGATCCTTTAACAAAAGGATTGCCACCCAAAACATTTATTGAACATGTTGAACGTATGGGTGTTATTAGACGTCATTGATGGTTATGTATTATGTTTTATTTCATTTTAATGATATGACACTTTGAGCTCACTTATTATGTTCTTGATATATCCTGTTTTCTATTTTGTACACATGATTGTTATATATTAATGTTTGACAGGATAGTCTCAACGAAGACATTAAAGTGGATTATTATTATACCTCTCAATTATGAATCATGTTAAATAGATGTCTAATGTTGTAGTACATGGAAGAGACTACATTAAATTGTGATGTACAACCGCCATGACTCACTTTAGATTTTCTATTTAATTACGATGTAGAGTATTTGTCAATTTTAAGAAGATTTAGCATAATATTATTATGCACATTATAGCATTATTAAACTAATAAATGAATATTATTTGGGCTAAGTGGGAGAATGTTAGAATTATGGCCCACATAATTAATTGAAGGCCTATAAAATCTATCAGATTTATTTATTCATTTATTTAGTTTAATAATTATTTAAATGCTAAAATTCTATTGGTTATGCGAGGTTGCAACTCTTATTAAGAGATATGTCTATATCTGAAGAGATATGTGCTTTGATAAAAATACACATATTGAGGGGTTATAAATAGGAGTCTAATCCTCTCTCCACCCAATCAGTTTTGTATTCTTTCTCTCCATCAGAAAAATACGTGAAAAGAATTTGTGGGTTTAGAGAGAGAAACTGGATCCTTCTTCTCTGACAATTTCTGTTCCAGAGTTTTCTAAAATTGAAGTTATGAATCAAGGTACGCTTTAAATCTTTTTTTGTGAAAATTATTAAGTTCTAAGAATTCTAGGAATTACAGATTTTAAAGTTTTACAGTTATAACCCGATAAAATTAAATAAGATTGCATGTGAATAAATATTATCTTCAAACAGGCATTTTCATCGAAAAGAAATAAAAACACCACTTCATTTTATCCTATCCCGAAATTTTGTGTGGGAATTAACAGACTTTATAGACAAACAATATAAACTTTAAAAATTGAGACACAAAATTTTGAGACCTTAACAACAACAAAAATTAATGTTGAATTACTTTTAGATCATCTGGCTTAAGAGTCTGATTGAAGAAGAGATAATTGTCAGCTCTAATGTAGCAGCGGCCAAAGAAAATACGGCCTCCGGTGGCGGGGAAACAACCGGACAAGATCTCTCTAATCTCATAAAACACATCAAACATTCTTTGCCGTACAGATCTCCCATACATTGGGAAAAAACGTGCAAACGCTCAGGTGGGTCCCCCATTGCCTGCATGGCAAACTTGTCACTTTCCATGCTCCCTTCCATGGCGGACAAAATCTTATTGTAGTTGAGGACGTATTTGGTCGCGTTGCGGACAACTTTTTCTCTGCATGATCTCGTCACGAGCTCCATCGGAGTGGACGAATCCGAGGGGCGTACGAGGTTGAGGACGAGGACGACGAAGGATAAAAACAAGGGTGCCATGCAAGAAGATGAAGATGATGATGAAGAAGAAGATGGTTCTTCTGTTTTTCGTCTTCCTTCTTTGATCTATTTTGGTTATCATTTTTTTGTCTAGTTTTTGTTTTTGTTTTTTGTTTTTTTTATGGCTTGTTTTATTGGTTATATTTTGGTTATTTATAAGTGGGGTTGAAATATGGCAAAGGGAACTCATACAAAACTAAAACTAGAACTAATAATGTCGAAGTTTGTCTAGTGCGTGCCTACATGCCCAAAACTACCACTCAAAGCAAAGCTTACGGTTTTTTTTTTTTTTGGATAATTCGCATTATGCCCCTGAACTTTTAAATTATCCTCATTTTATCTCTTAGACTTTAAAACTTCTCCTTTTGACAAGAAATGACGCTAAGGGAGCAAAGTGAAACAAAATCAGAGTTTAACGTAATACAGTGGAAACTTTTTAAGTGGAAGGAGCAAAATGAAGATGACTCAAAGTTCAGGAAGCAGGAGTGCAAATTGTCCTCTTTTTTTTTCCCTCTTTTCCAAAAAGAAATAGGGAACTTATGTGATTGAAGTGTGAAACCATCGTTTTTTTTTTTTAATTTTCTATCAGTAAAAAGAGTTTTTTTAACAATATAATTTGTGCATGTTTACATTTAAAATATACAGCTCGCGATGCAAAATTGTTTTCAATTATAAGTCAAATCAATAAATTATTAATCAAATGGTTAAAACAACAAATTCTTCCGCGGGAAGAAAAAACAACTGTACGATAAGAATTCTTAAACAAATAAGAAACTTTCTATGTTATTGTCATCATCCCATGAAATGGGATTTGTGTAAACAAGGAGTGGACATGGTACTAAATTACCCTGAACCTAATAAGGTACAAGTACGGTATAAATGGTAAGTATGAAACCATCCTTCACACGTCCAAAGACCCTACCGACAATGTTCTTATTTCTTCTTGGTACATGTGCATTATTTAATTACTCTCAACGAAGATCAGCTAAACTCTATATCGGTATAAACATAAAAGACGGGGAAATTGAAAATAATAATAATAATAATAATATGTAGGATTAAACATTTTTTTTTTTATAAAACAGGCTAGCTAGTTGAGGATCATCTTTGCAACAAACGACAGCTAATCTACTGGCGCACCACTTATTGAGGTTCCTGTAGAACTGATCTCCAAATGCAAGCCAAAATTCTTGGTGTTTCTTCAAATTAGCAAGGCTCACAATGCTGTTTCCAAAATCAATTGTTCCAACTTCTTGGAAGAATCTGTAACATGCGAACAACTACCATTCCGCATCCAAAATTTCTTGAAGTGAATCCTATCTGCATTTGTTTGTTGGCTTTGTGATGTTATCGTCGCAAGAGAATAGTCAGTATAATCCCTAATCGTCATCCACCAAAGACATCACCGGAACCCCTTTACTAGAATAACTCGAACACTGAACTCGCAACTGATCACCTTCCTCGAAGTCTCTCCTGCCGTTTGTCTGCACGAAAACACAAGCGCTACAGATATAAGAACAAGATTTTCTTTACTTAAGACTTGCAGCCATGTTTAGCAAATTTAAAGGAACAATATCGGAGTGTTGTATTGGATTAGGTAGATATATGAGCAAGCAAGTAGCTAGGGTGATAATAATAGACAACATGTATCACTCTAAACTAATCGGCGATACATAGGGTACAGCAGAGAAATAATATTCTTGAAGCCTAATCTAGACAATTAAGATATCAAGTATAAAGCGCAAGGAAAAGAGCTGGGAGGGTGTCAACTTGTTTACTTTCAGGGAGAGGAGAGAATCCGAAATTATATTATTTATTTATTTATTTACTTACTTATTTTATTTTGTTTTTTTTTTTTTTTGGTGAAGAGAATCCTGAATTATGTTATTCACAAATGACTTAACCACATACCTCAAATCGATACATTCCGCGAAGACCTCCACCTAAATCAAGAATCAATCCACGAGTCCGAATGCCATGAACCTTGGCAGTGACCTTTGTTCCTAGCTTCAGACTTTCCGTGAAAATTGTAGTTCTAGTTTCAGCTTCTGTGTTATCCAAATTACTCCCATTAAACGTATGGGATTCGAGCATTTGCGTGATTTCTCTTCCATCCTTGATTTTGGATTTAGAATTTAGTTTTTTCTCTCCTTCCTTTCGCAACAAAGGTTTTGACTTTCTAACTGCTTCTGAAGATCCAAAGGAATTAGATTTAGTTTTAGATTCTTCCGTCAAACCAGCAGATTTTTCCTCCTCGTCACACTCAGCAACACTTCGGATTAGAAGTGGTGGGACAGAGGACTTTGAGGCGTTTACTCTACTAACTTCATTTTTGTTAACCAAAAATGCCTCTAAAGAGTCTGAAATATCATTCTGCTTCACTCCTTCACTGGGCGTATTCTCCTCTGATGCGGAATATTCGACTGCTTCCTTGAAAGATGGGAAAGATGCTTCAGCCACATTATTTTCTTTAGATCCAGGCCTCGGAATAGTTGCTTTAAGGGATAGTTTAATGTTACCACGAGCGTCCAGACCTATACATTTCAACGAAACTTTCTGGCCTACAGATACAACATCCGAAACACGGGAAAGCTGATAAAAGAAATATCATAAGTGCCAAAAAAAAAGAAAAAAGAAGAAAGAATAGACCCAGTACCATTCCAAATTCCAAAACAAATCACCGTAGGAAACATAATAAAAATTAAAACGCTAAAGATGAAAGTTAAGTTCTAAACTAAATTGAACAAACAGGGACATCAATCAGGAATTCTGTTAGGGTACATTTGCACTGATGGAATGACTATTAGAATGGAACAACAACTCTTAAAATCTAGTCATTCCTATGTTTGGTTGGACAAAAGGTCATAAGAATAGTCGTTCCAATTGAATGGCTATTCTACCAAAATAGTTGAATGATAATTCCTAAAGTGAACCTATTGAATGACCATTCCATTGCAAAACTGATATTAATTAGAAAATTTTCTCCCTAAATTATCCTTCCTGATGTCCTAAAATTTACTTCAAATACCCTGATCATTTTCCCAATATAAAATCACACTTTCCTACTAACCCTACACTTTTAACAAAACAAGAAAAGGAAAAGAAAAGAAAAGAAAAGAATTGACTTCTGACGGCTGCTCCAACAAAAGCCAAACCACTTTCCCAATCATCAAAATGATTTTCAAGTTTTTGTTAAATATTTCAGGTCAATATTACCTTGTGGATGCCAGACATATCAAAGTTAAAACACTTTAGAACATAATTGAATTTAGTTTTAAAACATTATTAATGACTTAATAAAAGGGATATTTACGTAAAAACAATTGCTATTCCATTATATTCTAATGACTAACCAAACATAATAATTGTGATTCCAGTATTAATTCTAATGTTCAAACAAACAAAGAAATGTGAATAAACTATTCAATCCATTCCTATTCTCATTCCATTGTATTCCTATTCCTATTCCCATTCCACTAAACCAAACGTCACCTTAAAGCAACGGTTGCTACATACCGGCTCATGTGACAACTCAGAGATGTGAAGAAGGCCTTGCTGGCCACCTTTAAACTCCACGAATGCTCCATATTCCTTGACTGAAGTTACCACACCTTTATAAACCCCACCAACTTCAATCTCACGCCCAAGTAAAAAATCAATCTAAGAAGCAGAATCAGTTAACAAAATGTATCCTTAAAGCTAAGGAAGCATGGCAGCATTTAAATTATTGGAATCATAAACATAATTTCTGGTGCTATCTTAAGATAAATATATTTTCATATTGATAAAATCTTTTCAAAGCTGCAAGACTTTTAGAATGAAAACTTGGTTCCCGCTATTACAAGTAGAATCAATTTTACTTTACTCTTAGTAAACCTCAATGTTCTGTGATTTTTTATTTGTCACTGCCATTAGTAAATTAATTTTCCGTCTTTTGGTCAAGTAAACAAAAACATAGCCCATTAACCATGAGACAGCTACACAAGCACAATATTGCTTCATCCCTTTACTGAAACACAAGAAACTAGATAAATAAGTAAACACCTTTTCTCGTACTTTCTCCATTATGGCCTGATTCTTGGCCACTATGGTAAGTGTTTGATCACCTATACAGAGGCGTGCACCTAGCAAGCGTAACAACATAAGTAACAATGTAAGCTTTCATAGCTGCCAAGGTACCACCAGTCTCAAATACAGGTACTAGACAAAATAACATGAAACATATAACGAAATCACATGTTAGCATGTTCTACTCCATAAGTAGTTTAAGGAGGAGAAAAAGGACTACGTAGCTGCAGAAGACCAACAATATCACAAAGTGTTCAAGTGATCGTGAAAGATACAATTGCAGCATTTTCCAGGTAAAATAGAAGCAAAATCCCTGAGCCTTGCTTCTCAATGGCAAAGGTACTATAATATAATCAGCAAAAGAATGTGCAAAGCATTGTTCTTTGTTGACTCAAACCTGTTTCCTCTTCAATTTTTCTCTTTGAAGCCCCAAGAGGTCCAACCAAGCGTCGAAGCAAGTCATTGCTATAATTCAAGGTAGCTGCATGCACCATACATCACAAAAATTAAGCTAAATACTATCATTAAAACAACAAAAAAGTGTAACAAAATAAAAGTGAAAAAGTCAACCTAATTGAGGAGAATTATCATCTTGGGCACGAGGTGCATTTATCTCCTCCTCCATCTGATCAAGGATTTGAATACGACCTTTTCGAGCAGGCTCTAAGCACTCACAAATAATATCTAAAGGAATACCGGCTGGTTTTATATCCAATTGAATTGCTGTAACTCCTTTTCGGATGCCAGCAATTTTGAAGTCCATGTCCCCAAGGTGATCTTCCAGACGCTACACACAAATCTAACTTGAGTATAGGCTATATCATTAGCTGCTGAAATTAAAAAAATCAGAACCCAAAATAACAGATATACACAATTAAGGCATAAGCCAGGCGGAAAATCTCACTAGAATATCAGTAAGTATATGATAGTCCTTTATTTCGCCAGTTGATGGATCCATTTCACTAACAAGACCCACAGACAGACCAGCCACGTGTTCACGGAGTGAAATGCCAGCATCCATCAAAGCCATACTGCCTAAGCAGGATAATATACTTAAACATCATAAAGAACATTCTAGTTTTAATACTTAAATTCAAGCCCTAAAGTGATGCATAATTTAGTTAGAAGAAAGAGGCTTATGACAGACAATGCACAAATATGAAACAGGCCAGAAGTCAGAAAATGACTCTAGTAACAACATGAAAACTGTCCACACGCTAACAAGTTGACATTTCCACAGGAAATTATGACAGAAAAAAAAATGTTCAAGTTCACAAGAAAATAACAAGCATTAACTACAAGAAAGACAAAGCAACGGCCATCACAAAAACAAAGTGAACAGAATACCTCCACAAACAGTTGCCATTGATGTTGAACCATCAGATGCCATGACTTCAGAATTAACACGTACAACATATGGAAAATCATCTTCAGGAGGTAATACTGCAAGTAAAGCCTTTTCCGCAAGAGTTCCTATTAACAAAGAAAAAACAACCATGACTATAAACTATATTTCTTTACCTATCATGATCCTTCTCTAGCTAATTGAGCGAATTACACAACTAAAAATATATACTGCCGCCTCATAATTAGGACTATGTTCCTATATCAACCTGTTTGCAAGGATGAAAAAGAGAAAGTTTCCCTACATTTCGTAAGAAACTGAAAATGTCACTTTCCGTTACACAAGTAGTTAGAGAAGGAATTTGAAATAAAAAATTTCCTACCCACCCCATTTCAATTTCTTTATTCACATGAATTTCATTTACTTGAGAAGTTTATACCTCTAAATTAAGTTCGATTCATATCCAAATTTCCTTCCCTAGAGTCATGAATCCAAATGCAACAAAAGTGGGAGTGATTACCATGCCCGACTTCACGCCTATTCAAGCCACCTCGTTTACCAACTTTGTTAATGCAGAATGGGGGAAAGCTATAATGAAGCATGAAGCGCTTTGATGAAGGACCAACAACGGACTCCAAGCGCTGAGCATCAGCAGGAGAACCAAGTGTAACGGTGCAAAGAACCTATCAAACACCAACTTTGTATGAACTTAGACTAGAGGTAAATAAAGATCCAATTACTCTCAGTGTCTAAAAGTATGCTAACCTGGGTGTCTCCACGAGAAAAAATTGATGATCCATGCAACTGTGGTAAATGACCAGCTTCGCAATACAAAGGCCTAACTTCATCAAGCTGTCTCCCATCAACTCTTAATCCTTCAGAAATGATCCTTCTCCGAACAACCTCATGTTTTGACAGAATTTATGGGTATGTCAATACCTTCAAAGATTTAAAAAATATATATGGACAAGAAATACAAAATAAAGAGTACAAAGTGGGTTGGTAGCCCCTATGAGATTTAGCTACCTTTTACAGAACTCCATAAACATTCTAGATAAATATGATAAGATATAACTTTTCAGGCATGGACTACTTTCCAAATTTTATACCCCAGTTCCCAACCATAAATAAGATATGCATGGGAACTAGCTTGGCAAGGCAAGGACATATACCAATACAACATGACCAACGTACGCTGCTCATTGTTGTACTTCTTACCAAAAAAATTTATAAATATATACACATAGACACAAGCCACATAGCTGCACAGTCAACTTTGAAATCAAAGATCGCAATAACATTCATTAATAAGATGTTTTGGCATAATAATACCCTAAAAACAAAGATAAGATAACATACCTCATGACCAGTACAAAGACAAAAGAATCATAAATAACAGAGAGAGAAAGAGTCCTAGATTCTAACTTTGGCTTGGCCTACCTGTTTCCTCACTGTGTCAACTGTCTTTGGCAAAACTTTTAAGCTTTCTTCATCGCCTTCTTCTTCAAGAACTTTTTTGACATCTTGTGTAATGTTATCCAAAGCCTCTCCGCGCTCAAACTGAATGAAATATACCAGAAAATAGAGGTTTTAAAAAAAAGAGACATATGACCGGCAAAACTTATCACGTATTCTTTACACAGGCACATAAGCTAAAAATGTTATCCAAAATCAGACATCTCCAGTTTCAAGTCTGGATAGTATGCACCTTGCCATAGGTAGGGTCCGAAAACACCGCTGCTATAGGAGCTTCTACCAATTCGCGGACTCTCTCCAATGTTCTATCTGACAACATTGACAGTTTATAATCCTTCTTACCTTTCCCCGCCTTAGCAGCTAATCTGATTTGCGGTTCAAGATACTTTACTGCCTGTATGTTCAGATCATCAGAGTCTAGCATGTTAGAACAATTCAACAAATATAAAGAGGCTACGCAAGATGATTAAATGTTTCATGACTCACCTCAGGATGAGCCAATTTTAATCCAGCTTCTAGATCTTTCTCTGATATCTCGCGAGCTTGCACGTCAATCATTAATGTCTTGTCCTTTGTACAGGCATAAACTAAGTTGAGATCACTCAAGCAGAGCTGCACATATCAAATAAATCACAATTACATGTCGCAAAAACAGGATAAAATAATGGAAACCCACTTACGTGGACATAAATATAAATGCTAAAGCTCTAATCTTTCAGGTCTCAGAATCCGTTGAAAGCAGTTATCGGCTAGATTATACCAAGTCAAATTCAGCAGGTAAAATTTTATTTAAAGAGAGATAAGAAAAATACATTACCTCGTCCATGGTCGGATTAATAATAAACTGCCCAGAGATCCTTCCAATATGTATCATCCCAATGGGACCACCCCAGGGAATGTCCGACAACATAAGAGCGGCGGATGTTGCATTAGCAGCCATCACATCCGGATCTTGTTCGCCATCGGAAGAGAGGACACTTGCCATAACCTACAAATCGCAATGCCATTCGCAAATTGAGATGCAAAAAAGAAACAACATAATTGCACTAAAAGAAAAGAGAGAGAGCTTCCAAAAGCATACTAATCGAATTAAACAACCAAAATCATCATATACCTGTACTTCATGGTAAAATCCCTTCGGAAATAGCGGACGAATTGGCCGGTCAATGAGACGACCGCATAAGAGTTCGCGTTCTTTAGGAGCACCCTCTCTCCTCATGTATGTGTTCGGAATCACTCCTTGTGCGAATTGCTTCTCTTGATAATCAACCTTATAAAAATAAAAAAATAATAATAATAAAAATAAAAACACCACAAAAACCTTAGATAATTAAACCTAAATTCCAAAAACAAAAAAGACAAGAACTTGAAAATTGCTTATTTGATTTCATTAACGAAACAAATTACTCAATCTTTCAACGAAATTACTCAACTTTGAGCTCCGAAAGAAAGAAAAATAAAATCAAACACTTGGGGATCAAAAAAATAGAGGTCGATTAAGGACGTACAGTGAGGGGTAAGAAATCGGGAACGTTGTTGCTTCTGGCGGAGACAACTGTGGACAAGACTTTAGTCTCTTCCATGCCCAAAACGACGGAGCCATTGGCGAAGCGAGCGATTTTTCCGGTTTCAAGAGTGGTTTGGCGTGATCCCACTTCGAATTCTTCTCTGAAACTCTCGAGGACCTTGGTGCCGGCAACGGAGGGCTCGGCGGACTCGAGAGTCTCCGACAGAGACCCGAAGCCCAGGCGGCCGCTGCAAATGGTGCGGAACCCCAAAGCTCTCCAGGTGATGAAATGAGGGACGGTTCTGAGGAGCGGGTTGGCTCGGTTCGCCCCGGACTGCCATGGCTATGGCATAACAATAAAGCCAGAGAGAAAGAGTTGTTTGGGGGTTTAGGGTTTAACAGCAGAGAGACAAAAACACGACAAATTATGTCGTTCAAGATGGAAACAATATGAAAAGTTAAAAGGTTTAAAAGTTTATTTAATAATCACTTATTGTTTGTTTTAACTACAATTTGTTGTCGTTTATCATTAAAACGACACGTAGCTTGACTTCCCGCCTTCCTGCATTGCAGACTTTTTGTTGTCGTTTAGGCTTGAGAATCGACATGGCTTCTTAAGTAATAGTCATTTTAACCAAAAAAAAAAAAACATGTCTCCTGACTCCTTATTTTATAAAGTGTTTGAAAACAAATTAAAACTTAAATATTATAATATTATAGCATACGATAGTTTAAAACTTGTATATTTTATTTTTTATTATAATATGTAAAAATTTTATGTTGAAGTAATTGAAATTTTAAAATGTAGAATATGAGAGTTTTATATTAAAGTATATTTTTACTTTTATATTGTAATATATAAGAGTTTTACAATGAAATAATTGAAACTCTAAAGTTAAAATTTAGTTCCGAAACACACTATTTATTAATTTTAGAATAAAGAGACATTCGGATGACAAAACTATTATTAAAGACCAGGATTAAAACTTATTCTTGTCTTTGATAACAAATAACTTTTTCTAATATCTTCGTTGGTGATTATCATTTATCACTAACATTTTGTTCTATTGTAGACGTTGTTATCACTGTAGTATCAAAACCACAAAAAGTTTTTCTAAAGAAAAAAAACCACGAGAAGTTTTTTGAAAACTTTGCTGTCGGTAATTATAAACGACAGGTCATTCATTCTATGGATGGCACCCTTTGAACCGATGCACATGCCAGTTTCTTGTTCTGTTGTCGTTGTTATACTAGCATAACGCCACATCATTCTTGTTCACTCATCTGTTGTCGTTTTTATGCCAGTAACGACGTGTCCTCGTGTATGCCATATCAAGGATCCCACCCGAATATATTTTTGCTTTCTATTTTCCATTCAATTCAGCTATCTCCTTTTTCTTTGAAACTTTTTTTTCTATTTTCCTAAAATAAGTAAAGCAACAAAAAGAAAAAAAGGGAAAATTATAAAAATATGAAAAGCCCTTTTAATGAAAAAAAAGGATACGTAATTTTTTTTTGTTAAAATAAAAATCAAATATATAGTGTTAAATGTTGATGCAATGAAATTAAAAAGATATCAAGATTGTATTTTATCGGCTGAATCTGCACAGAGAATATGAAAACTTATCTAAGAAAACTTCTCCAAGGAAAAAAACTTCTAAAATGAAGAAAACACTTAAATTTTAGTATTCAATATCGCAATATTCTAGTTGTAATACCCAGGCATTTCTAGTGCATTAGAAATGCAATAACTTAAGGATTATTATTTAATCTAATTATTATGATAAATTCGATAAAAGCAAAAACAGGATTTTTAATAGTAAAAACCATGTCATAGTCATATACGAGAAATGAAGGATATGAAAATAAGCTGTAAAGCTTAATTGTTGCAAAATGTATTGCAACAAATGTTAAGACAAAAATATAATTTAAAAAAATATTGTATAATAATATAAAAAATTATATAGTATTAGATGCAATGTAAGGAAATATACTATGAAAGTTAAGTAGTATGAAAACTACACTGCAAAAGTTATACAGTGTAGGAATTGGACGGCTTAAAGTTAAGTAGTACAAAAATTAGGTCGTTTAAAGTTAAAGCAGTATAAGAATAATACTGTTTACAAGACATAAACGAATAAGGAATGCTGTGTAAGCTTGTTACAGTATAAAAAATGTACCAACAGTATAAGAAAAATACTGTCAATATAAATTAAAAATGTATAAATTTAAATAGTATTGGAATTACATTGAATGGTGGATGTAAATAAGTATGAAGGTTGTGGGACCTCATGAATTGTATAGAAAGAAACATCGACAGTATAGGAAAAATATTGTCGGTATAAATTTAGACTATGTAAAAATATAAAACCCACTATGGGACACCCAAATGGATGAGAAATTGCCACTACACCCTCTTGATGTGACCAAATCTAAACTTGTCACCTTTACCCTTAATGATGATTAAGGATGACTAAGCAAGTTTAGTTGCCAAAAAGAAAAAAAATTAAAAAAAAAGAAAGAAAAGAAAAAATGAGACACTCGAAAGACGTTTTAAGAAAAACATTTCAAAACTATTTTATGAAAAATATTTATAAAAAAGTTTCAAAAATGTTTTATGGAAAACATTTATAAAAAAAAAACGTTTTAGAAATATTTAATGAAAAATGTTTTAAGAAAAAGATTTTTATGAGAAAAGCTTTTAAAGCATGTTAAAATGATTTGTGAGATTATGTTTGAACTTACTGAGTAAAAGCTCATTAAAAGTTTCTTCATGCTGTAGGTAGTCCTACAGTTACCAGTAAAACCTGTTTGAGAAACTTAGTGCTGCGAAGGGTAGAGGCGAAGATTTGAGTATAAATACCACTACAGTATGCTTCTGCTGTTCAAAGAAAATGTTTTCTATTATTTGATATAGTGTTTTTAAAGTTTTAGAAAAATCAAAATTTTAAGAAATGTTTTTAAACTTTTATGATATATTTACAACATGTTTTATTTACTTAAAAAGTTAAGTTTTAATTAATGATTCAGCAAATGTTTCTTAATAAGTTTTAAGAAACGATTTGAAATGATTTTAAAATAAGTGTTGAGTAATGTTTCAACTTAAATTGCGGCAAAAGTCGCAAAGTTTTAAAGAATGTTTTAAAGGATGTTAAAGAAAAAAGAAAAAAAAAATATTTTAGTATTTTTCTTACTAAGTAAGTAAAATTAATGTTTAAGAAATGATTTTTAAAAAAAGTTAAGTGACTGTCTAAAAAGACGGGTTGTCATACTAGTCTCCCCTTACAGTCAGCTAAAAAAAGTATTTATAGTCTTTTTACAAAATGATATTAAAAATAACAACCAAACCATATGGCATATAAAACAAATAAGGCTAAATAGATAGAGTAATGCAAATAAGGGTAAGACTATGATAAGACCGTCGTGAGAACCATTTTTTGTAGCTATTAGATTTATTCCAATGGTTTAAAAGACTTAACTTTACAAAATAACAATAGAGCTGCCCATTTATAATAAAAATAAAAATTAAAATAAAAAAACTAATAAGTAACAAAAAAAATTTAGAAGAAAAAGAAAAAACTACGCAAAAACCTCGTCGATAGCCACGTCTATGGTGCTTGGAGGCATTTTGATTGATGGTGGTAAGGGAAAGTGAAGGGTCCACTCATGGAGGAGGAGGAGTTCTCGAGGGGTAGGACGACAAAACGACAGAGCGTGAGCTCGTCAGGATCACAACATAGGGGAATCCTAACCACTGTCGTAGATCACCCACAAGTTTCCAACGCTACATCATGACCATGCCTCTTTCGCTATTGTCACGGCTCATATCACAATTGAAACCATTGCAAAGGGGTGTGTACATGCAATGGTGACAGGACACCAGGGAACGTCGAGGTAGGACGAGATCTACCTCTAACGTGGTGTGTCGATGGGAATGCGACCACCGTGGGTCGAGAGCCTAGTCGCGACCTCCATTGTACCGTCATCATTGTGTCATTGATGAGGTGGAGGAAACTCCAATGACTCTTCCTAGAGGTGGAAGAGATATAACCCTTTTTTTTTTTTTTGAAATTGTTTTTAGTTTTTGTGTTTGTGTTTGTTTTTTATTTTTTTAACTTTGTATTTTAAATTTCAATTTATGAATTTGGTGTAAATTGGTGTAGATGGGTTGGTTTGACTAAAGTGAGTATGTTTATTTTGCACCATTAGATTTGTATCTAATGGATAGAAATGGTCCTTATTGATAAGAAAAAATAAATGGTCTTATCTTAGAAATTCTTATAGCACAAATAAAAGAATGGCCCTAATTTTCCTATGTCATATGTGCACATTAATTTACACTACCCGTATTTTAAAAAATATATATAAATTTATAGTATAAGAGTATTTGACAGGTTGTGGTTTAGATTATTTTTTTAATTATAAATTGCGTAAAATTTTTATATCTATAATAATAATAAAAAAATTATTACGGTATAAAACTCTCATATATTAATATATGTTTGTGTGAAATCTATTCGTAGGGGAAAAATTATAATAGTTAGGATCTTATCATCGTACGGCAGACGACACGTCTTACGTTGGCAGACACATACAAAGCTCAATAACATTGCATTTAAAAGTTTCTCTGCTTTTTCTTAAACGCGAGAATCTGAATCTCTGCCTAATTGATGGCAACTAAAGAGAGGCGAACGCGATAGGAGATGGAGCGTTTTTCAAGTGCCCCATACGAAAACCATCCATTTTTTGTGTTTCTGTTGCCGAAATCTCTTGTCTGTTTTTTAATCTCTCTGCACCAAATTATCTCCACAATCTCCTTCTTTTTATAAATCATTTTCTTCACTCGGGTTTTGGAGTAAAAAAGCGATAAAATAAAAAGCAAACACAAATCTTAGGATTTCGCAACTTACTAAAAACACGTGAACTGAAACTAAAAAAAAACTGACCACATAAAACAGAACTTGATCTCACCCTCATGTCAGCGCAAAAGGAGAATGTCTGATTTATAAAAAATAAAATAAAATAGTGTTTAATTGATTTTTTTTTTTTAAAAAAGTGTTCTGTTTCACATTTATGTTGAGTGGCTATCCTCTGCGCTGGCGGCTACCGTATCTAATATAAATTCACCGTCTGGGTGAAGAGATTTTCTGCGGTCCTTTTCGCCGAGCGAACAGACAGACCAAAGGAGGAACTCTTTTGTTGGCTTTTTTGTTGCTTTGGCCGTCTTTTACCTTCTATTGCACGGATCAAATTGCCCTTTCAGCAGGCCGGAGACGGTGACAAGTCACTACATTGGTCTTGCTTTTTGGCAGCGCACGTATAATTTTTTTTTCTTACCAAAATTTTCAGTTTCCACTGGGCCTGCACTCTATAGCTAGCTAAATGTTTAAGAACAAGATTTTTGAGATTTATTTTACACCAATTCTGAAAGTATGGTAGTCATCAAAGAATGCCTTGGGGCTTCATTCATACTAAGCGTCATAACTTATAGGAGACGCCAACCATTGGTGTCTCTTGACATTACCCTAGTTATAACTTAAAGCAAAGGAGATAATACAGTAATCAGATATCTATGAATAGGGTGTTTGGTAAGGTAGCTAGAATCGTTGGTTAGAACTGTTTTTACTGTAACATGTGAGAGCTTTACATTATAGCGGTTTTTTGATCGTTACTGTAGCATGTGAGAGCTTTATACAGTTTATAATTGAAAAAGTAGTATAGACCACTATTACCAAACACCACTAAAGGGACCCAAATATGATAGTTATAGCAATCATTATCTATAAATCTTACTCATTTTCTTTTTTGCTATTATCATCTAATGTCCGTGTAAATATGACTTAAAGCAAAACAAATATGGTAGTTATTAGATGTTTAAAAAGACACAAATATGATGGTTATAGCAATCATTATCTACAAATCTCACTCATTTTTTTCCTGTTGTCGCATTAGTTGTAGTTATGACTTAAAACAAAACAAATATGTTAGTTATCGGATATCTCCGAAAGGATACAAACATAGTAGTTACGGCAACTATTATTCACAAATCTCACCCATTTTCTTTTTTGCTATTTTCCCCTTTTCGTGTCATCTATTCTTCATGTGTCCAAGTCCATACAATCACCATGTTGACAAGATATGAACAGGGGTTTTGTGAAAGAAGCCTCACAAAACATCTGATTGAATAAAATAGGATGGAATTGACATTTGACTAATAAATTGTGAAAGCCCGCTCATTTGCACAAAGTATGAAACTGATTAACTATGATCATTCAAGTATCAATACAACGTACATTTCTTCCAAGCTCCATAAATTAAGTTTACGTCCTAAAGAACAACCAAAAAACAAATATTAGATTACCCAAAATATCATTTGAACTTTCAGACGTTCACTTGTTGTGAAGTGGGTTGGCACCGTTGGGTGTGATTCTCTTCTGTTCTCCATGAGCAAAAGCATGATTGCAAAACCTTTTGCAGCTGATCATGTTAATGCTGCTTCTGCTTCTTCTTACCTTGAAAAATACACCTAATTCTGAGCTTGGAGGAATACTAGGCGGATTTTGCAGGTTTCTGCTGCTGATTACACGTGCATTAGGAGCTTCCAAGAGCAAGAATAAGAATAAAATTGCGTATATTACAAGCACTGATCTACCATGTCCCATGATATCCACTTCTCTCTATCTCAAGCTTGTAACATGCTCTTCCAGGTCAATGGTGCTCTCTCTTTCTCTTGGACAAACTTCAGACGTATTTGTAAACTGGTGAGTCGTTAAAACAATTGATTGATAATAAAACAGTTGGCCCCACTCTAATATATAGTATCTTTTTTAGATTAAGACATATTATTTTGTTAATAATGGAGTTGTAATTTAATAGAGTTAAATAAAACTGATCTTTTATTTTTTTTCCCTTATTGGGTATTTTATACTGCTTCTTTTCATCTTCGGAGGATGATTTGGTTGCCTATTTATGGATAGAAATCTTTTTGCCCAAAGTCCGTGTCTTGGCTGTATCTGTCTATCCGAATTCTAATCGTTAAAAAGGAAAAAAAAAAAAAAAAAGGGCAAAGTCGTGCCAGTGAGCCTTGAGGATAAAATGATCACATATTTAAAAAAAATGAAAAAAAAAAAGTTAATCTTTGAATAATTTGTATTATATCATTTAATTTGATTTGGTTCCAGTCTTTGAAGTTTTGATTATTTTTGTCCCTGACACTGGGACTAAACTAAACAAGGATTTCTAGAACTTCACAAAGATTATCATACCTCCAATGCCTAATAACTGGTTTGTTTTTTATAAAACTAATTTTATGAAATGGAAAATATTCCCTTGATTGTTGTTAACAAATAAAAATAAAAAATTTTTATGTAAAAAATTTTAGTTACTATATGCAACTAGGACATGATTATATATCTGAAAATTTTAGAAGTCATTTGCGAATTTGCCTACTTTAGTGTCGGGGGTCAAAGTGGTCAAAAATCAAAAGTTCATAGGCTAGTCAAAATTAAAAGTTCACTTTCAAAGACTAATAGAGTTAATAATCCAAATTAAAAATCATTTTCCAAATAAAACCATGCCGTGCTAGTGATACATAATTGGTTTTTTTTTTTTTTTTGTATGTTTAGAATAGTTATTATTATTTAGATCTACGTCCATTTCTTACAAAATTTGAGATCTTGCAATTAAAACTATAAAATTGGTTCATGTTTAATTTTTTATAAGAAATATCGTGGAAAAAATTAATTGAGGTTTAAATCTATGGACTAAACAACCAATAAATCTCGATTAAAGTCCGGATTGTTATTTTAAATTTTGTCTCGGATACTACCTCACCATACTATTTAATATTGAATTTTTAATCATAAAATAAAGACTAAATGATAATAACATTAAAGAATCTTATATTTTTTTTAAAAAAATTAGATAATTTGTCAAAATAATACCAAGAGCCAGAAGGGAACACTGAATATCGTAAGAAAATAAGAAAGTTATTTTGACTCTCTCTTGTCAATAATGACAGTAATAGTATATCAGGATATATAAAAATAAAAAAATAAAAAAGCCCTCAAGCTCCAATAAAAATATATATATATATATATATGTATAAAATATGAATGAGTTAGAATTCTTGTTCAAGTGGTTTTTTTTAATGTACAAAACATGTTTTATATGTTTTACTTTAATATTATTTTTGTCTATCTTATTATTCAAATACCCAAAACACCCTACATGTTTTAATTATTACACTAAAAATATCCTTAAATTTTTTTTAAAAAATTTAAATTACCTCATCCAACTTTTCCCAAAAACAATTTAAAACATTATTAAATTTAATACAAAATAATCAACCTTAAAAAATTAAAAACTCTAAAAATAATTGAGGTGTTTGATTTAATGAAATATTTAGTTGAGCATCTTAATTGGTTTTTTATTTAAGTTAAAATGAAATTTAATATAAATTGAAAAAAAGATAAATCTTGAAATTAAAAAAAAAATTGATTGCTTCTTTTTTGAGTATGATTTTACATTATGGGGTGTTTTGGTACTTAATCTCTATTTGCAAAAATGATTTAACTATTTTTTATAGTTTTAACTATTTTTATTATAGTGTTTTATTTTATAACATTTAAAAGGGTGTTTGGAAGGGTGATAGGAACCAGTGGTTAGAACCATTTTTATTGTAATATGTGAGAGTTTTATACTATAATAATTTTTTTTATTATTATTGTAACATATAAAAACTTTATACTGTTTATAATTAAGTTTTCATCACCCAACTAAATATAAGGTAAATTAAAAAATAGTTTCAATTGTCCATTCAGTTAGATAACAGGAGCGGTAAAAAGTGACGTTTAAGAAAAATACCGGGTTTTTTTTGGCTATTGCATCGATTTCTTGTTTTTTTAAGAAAGAGAACCGTGGGATCGGCGCGGAGCCCCTAAGCCGAATAGGCGAGGAACTAATAATTCTAGGAGCCCCACCCCACCGTATTAGCGTAAGCCCTACCGTCCAAAGCCAGTTACAAAACTCGAATGCTAACAGCAGCAACACTCCGATTGAGCGCCATTTCCGGCACCACAATGATGTCGTCTTCTTCATCGTCCTTGTCTTCTTCCAAAGCCCTGAGAAACCCTATCTTCTTCTCTTCTTGCAGCTCCAGGCTCTTCAATGGCACTCTTCCGGCGAACCGCGTTTGCCTCTCGCCTCGCCTTCGCTTTGCTCACGCTTCGCTCCGTTGCTACGCTTCGTCGTCGTCGTCGGGATTTGATCGAATTCAAGTCCAGAATCCTATCGTAGAAATGGACGGTTTGTTCGCCAATATACTGGTGCTTAAGTGTTAACTGTTGTGTTCTTTCTTGCTTTTCGGTTTGAATTTTGTGTTGTGTTCTCAAATTAGGTGATGAAATGACGAGGATCATATGGAGAATGATAAAAGACAAAGTATGAGATTCAATTCGATTTCAATTTTCTGTTAATTGGAAACTCCATAGAATTTGCTTGATTTGATTCAACAGTTTTTTTTTTTAATTATTTTTTTTATTAATGTGATTGCAGCTTATTTTTCCTTATCTGGAGTTGGATATAAAGTATTATGATTTGGGAATACTGAACCGTGATGCTACCGATGACAGAGTTACAGTGGAGAGTGCTGAAGCTACTTTTAAGTATGCGCTTTTCGTTTTGATTTTATGTGTTTATATTATATTCAGTGGCATTCAGTTCTTTTTAGTTGGGCATCTTTTTTGTGACCTATGACCCTCTTGCATTAGTACTTATTAGAGATGCTTGGGAGTGTTAAACCATTTGCAAATGTCAGTGCCAATGCTTATTTGATATGCCATTCTATTTCGTACTCTAATGTACAATGGTATTTTATGTACTTTATCTATTTTTTGTCATAATTATTATTAAGCTTTGTAACTTGGAGTAATGAAATTTTATTTTTAAAATGATTTGGAAATGACAATGTTGTAATAATTGAATGGAAAAATCATAACATTAATCAATGGCAATCAAATGCCAAAATTTAGTGCACACTGTAATAATATGATGCACTTGGAGAGGGAAATTGTTGATTGCCGTGAACTTGTCAAGAACAAAGGGTACAAGAAAAAGGGTTAGCCTGGAAAAATGATCAGATGCTAGCTGGATACTGCCATTCTGGTATAAGGAGAAATTTCCTGCAATGTTCTAACAATAGTTCATTTCATCCCGGATATGCTGCAGATACAATGTTGCTGTGAAATGTGCTACAATAACTCCTGGTTAGTAGGTCTTCTTCTTTGTCAATCTGAGTTTTTACCCGGTTACACTCACTGGGAACAGATCTTGAACAAATGTTTAGTCAGCATAGTAATACTATCATATGACTTGCTGCAATTTGTACATAGAGTAATGGCTTTATGTTGTGTTGTACTATGCAGATGAGAACAGAGTGAAGGAATTTGGGCTAAAGAAGATGTGGAGGAGTCCCAATGGAACAATTAGAAACGTCCTAAATGGTTTGTATAGTTGGTGGCTGTTATTGATGTAGCTTCCCTTGAAATTTATAGATGACCTTATGTGTTTTTAGTTCATCTAGCTTTATTGTTACACGAATGTTATACTCTGTGGATATTGTTGCTCATTGCTTAATTTTCCTTTGAGTCACCTTTTTCCCCTGAAATTTGTGATGCCCCATAATGGAAATTGTTGCTACTTTTTCAGGTACTGTTTTTCGTGAACCTATCCTATGCAAGAACATTCCACGAATTGTTCCTGGTAATGTCATGACTCATGTCTATGCTGCAATCTTAATTATGGTAAATTTTGTCCCATCACTGCTCAATAGTTGATCTTGAGTTTCAGGTTGGAAGAAACCCATATGCATTGGCAGACATGCTTTCGGTGATCAGTACCGTGCCACTGATGCAGTCATTGGGGGACCAGGAACGCTAAAAATGGTCTTTGGTAAGCTGATTCTAGTCTTTCTCCAACATTCTGTATATGTGCATGCATTTCCCTCATAATGCCATCTTTTATTTCTCTTTTCAGTCCCTGAAGATGGTGGTGCGCCGATGGAGCTAGATGTTTACAATTTCAAAGGCCCAGGAATAGCGCTTGCTATGTATAATGTGGATGAGGTGTTTGTTTTATTAAATCTTTTACTTTCCCCAGATTTTGGTTTGCTACCCTTTTTTTAGCGTTAGTTTATTGACCATCATAGTAAACCATTCTATTATTTGTCAGTCTATCCGTGCCTTTGCTGATTCATCCATGTCGCTCGCATTTACCAAGAAATGGCCTTTATATTTGAGCACAAAAAACACAATCCTTAAAAAATATGATGGCAGGTAAATTTGACTTCTTTTCTCAATTTAGAATCTTTGAAAATGCTGTCTGATTTTATATCCAGTAGACATTTAAACCATTTTGGTAAATATATGCGCAAATATTACAGTTTTTGGATGCAGGTTTAAGGACATATTCCAGGAGGTATATGAAGAGAAGTGGAAGCAGAAGTTTGAAGAACATTCTATATGGTTTGTATTTCTCGGTGAAAATATGTTTATATGATTGTGCTCAACATATTTGTCAACAACTCTGAGGAAGTTTATGTGTTGTTCAGGTATGAGCATCGACTAATTGACGACATGGTGGCGTATGCACTCAAAAGTGAAGGTGGTTATGTCTGGGCTTGCAAAAATTATGATGGTGATGTCCAGAGCGATCTTCTTGCACAAGGTAACCCTTCTGTCCAACTTTCAAAAAGATGTCTGTAGTCATTTTTGTTTACTCTTTTTACTTGAGTCTAAAAGCTTTTCTATTGGGTTGTGCAGGATTTGGCTCTTTAGGCCTCATGACTTCTGTATTGGTTTGTACTTTGTACCAAAGAATACCATCACATCAATGCTGACATCTTTTTTCTTAACTGCTCAGTCATAATGCTAAGTAGTTGTGCAGTTATCCTCTGACGGTAAGACATTAGAAGCCGAGGCGGCTCATGGGACTGTCACTCGGCATTTCCGGTTACATCAGAGGGGACAAGAAACAAGTACGAACAGCATTGCTTCAATATTTGCCTGGACACGAGGACTAGAGCATAGGTATCTATCTGTTGCTTTTTCAGATTTGATGCGATATATTTTTCATTAAAAAAAATGGAAGGAAGGAATCTACCCAAGAAAATGTTAGCGACAACAGCTTTGTCGCCAGAAGAGTTTTAAGGGGGAAAAAAAAGAAAGGGAAAAAAAATCTCTTTTAAATTTTGTCTCGGAGATGTATTACCAGTTTAGTATATAGTGTCAGGTTCACAACTTTTGAATCCAAATATTATTTTTGCTATTGCTATTTTTCAATATTTTTCTCTATTTTCTTTTCCAGATATAAGATAGGAAACAAGAAATCTAGTCCATGTTACCCGTTCTTTGACGAAGAAAAGGGAGAATACAAGCCATGCTGGATGGTCTTAAAACTAAAATCTCTGACAATTTGACTGATTTCAGGGCCAAATTAGATAAAAATGGCAGATTGCTAGACTTTGTTCATAAGTTGGAGGCGTCATGCACAGAGACAGTTGAATCGGGAAAAATGACCAAGGATCTTGCCATTCTGATCCATGGTCCCAAGTAAGTGGAAAACTTGAGTATATGGCATACAAATACTCGTCACTTTGTACTTGTCAATTCTGTTTCTTTGATTCTTGTGACGAATTTGGTGATATTACAAACCAGCTAAAACGATTGGTCCATTAATCATGGATTCATGGTTAGGTCAATTTATGCTAAGCCAGTTCCGTATGATTCAAGTGTTCAATGCATGTAGGGTAACCAGGGAATTTTACTTGAACACCGAAGAATTTATCGATGCCGTTGCTCAGAATCTTATAGCAAAGCTTTTAGAACCTGCTCTGGCTTAAACATCTTAGGTGGGATGCTTGTTCGGGAACCTCAGGTTGAAAAGAAGTTGGTGATGGTCAAACGTTTTTACTAAATCTCTTTTCATATGAAATTATTCAGTTGTACCAATTAATTAGACTGATTCAGTTGTGAGGAGATCTATCGTTTGTTCGTTTCGGTCCATAGTGACAGAGGATACTTGAACAATTTTTCCCATATATGGATTATTTATTCTCCTTTAAACTTAAAAACTGTACACTTGGATCTACAATCAAATATAAAATGTATTAATCTAGATTAATACGTTCTTTTTAATAGATTTGGGCCCTTAAATTACCGTTATTTAGATCTGTTAGCATCAAAGCAAACTTATTAGACTAATTGCAGAAAATAATTAACAAATCAAAACCAAACGGAATAAAATAATGCTGAAGATGTAAAAGATACCATATACGTAGATTTATGATGGCTCACTCTATAAAGAGAGTTACGTCTACTGTTTTTCACTATGTATAAATTCAAAGAATACATATTACGAGGATGAGAATAAGAAGAAAATTTGTCAGAATTTCTGTATGTTGTTTTTTTCGTCCCTACAATTAAAGACGATGTCTCTTGATATAGAGGATGAAGAAGAGTTGTGACTTCCAACCAACTGACAGAGTGGGGTGATAATGATAGAGGTAACCGTAATAGTAGGACATGTGTGGATATACGATAGGCCGTAAGGATCATGCTATCACAACTCGTCATCTTTTGGGCCGTATTTTAGTATTTTTCTTACTTACATAGCTATAGAAATTTAGGGATAATTTTTTCTTCTTTTTTTAATAATAAAATAGTAATATACACGTGCATATACAAACCTCCTTTATATATATGTAGACTTGACATAACCTTTTTTTCAAAAGAGTTTCATCTCACTCGAACCATACTATACTTATTTTACAACAAGTCCAAATCAATTTAATATACTTATAGAGCGGAAATATTTCAATGATGGTATTTATACCCTTTGTTTACACATTGCTTATGTCCTGCAGCCAGCTCATTAGCAATGTTACTCTGATCTTATAGCTGATTTTCCTGCAGCATGAAATAACTAGGTAAACTAATGTTCAGTAAGTACAAACATAGCTCACATGCATAACCTACTCGTATACATGATGTATTTATGCTTGCTTATGCACCCTCATTATTCATTTCATCTTCAATCTTTACTAGGGCCTAAATGTTCGTACTATATGCGCACATAGGTCATCGTAAAACCAAAACCAAAACATAACTTAGAACTCCCCTTGCTTCGGGAGCTGATACGACACTTTTTCTCTTTGTCTCGTGATTCAATTACCAGTCTGTTAATTTAAGTTGTCATACCATGCATGATGCTCTATTTACTTATAATTTCTGCATACCATACACATTTATCTGAATGTATTAAATACATAAATACATTAATATAAATATACTTTCCAAAAACCCTCTATCCCATACTGTAGGTGGGGTTTGAACTTACTTGTTTATGCTATTGTATAGACCGACTTTAATTCCTCCTTTAGTCGTCTAGTATCCTGTTTTGCCAATTACATCGTCATTAGCCAAATTATCACTATTTATTTATGTGTCAATACAAAACACTCATTGATTAATAAATCGGGTTGCTCTACAGTTAATAACTCTGATAACCAAGGATTCAACTCCTCTCAGTTCACTCTACCTTATCGTTCCTAACGAAAGGAGAAAATTCTTGTTGGTAACACTTTTTTCTATTTCGGATGTTTTGGGTCAGTTCGGGTCATTTTACGATAAAATGATGATTTTACCTTTGGTGGGCCTTTTTAAATTCCCCAAACCTGATTTTATTATTTTAACAAAAATTGTTACTCATTAGCTATAAAACAATAAGTTAGGGTATCGGGTTTCTTATTTGGCGCTAAAAACCAAGTTTAACAAAACTTTGCAATTTTACCCCAGATTTGATAATTTTGACGATTTTGTCCCTAAGACCAAAAATAATCTTTTTAAACCATTAATCTCCATTTTCACAAGGATTAAATCTTTCTAGAGTTCCTTACCCAAATTTTTTTCATAAAATAATGTTTTTGCCCCTTAATTTTTTTTTCAACTTTAATAAAATTTGTAAATTTCATAACTTACAAACGGTGGCAAATTTCAACGAACTGTCCGCAATTTCTAATAATTTCATCGAGATCTACAACTTTTGTGTTTTAACTTTTCTGAAATTTCTACTATGCAATGGGGTTTTTGGTCTTTTTCCAAATTTGTCGGGTTTGTGAAAATCCTTTCAATTTAATCCTTTGCTAATTTTCACAAAAATCTGCTTTAACACAATACACCCACTGTTTTAGAGTAGGTTCCAAAACCTTTTTAGCAAACATTTATGCTTGAATACATCAAATTTCATTCCTTTGAAAATTATTTAAAGTTTGCAAGTTTTACCCAATTTCAAAATCAAATAAATCTTAAGCATACAACCCCTAATTCCTAACCATAACATAACATAAAATCATTTAAATATACCATAAAGTAATTTAGATTGTTACATGCCATACTTGAAACGAAGAGAGATTAAAACAAACAAACAAAATCACCATAAACTTTGAAAATAAGCGATTAGGCTCTACCAAAGAAAATTGGTGATCTTGTACCTTCAATACCCTTGAATTTGACAACTTCCTATGCATGATTTATAACAAGGAAAACTCTTATTAAACCTCCTTCAGACCCAAGGAGAAACCTTAGAAAACTTACAGAAAGTTTAGTTTTTTTACCTTGAAAAGTTTGTAAAACCTTGATATTTAAAGCTTGAAACTTGATTGAAGAAGACCCTGTGATTTTTTTTTTTTTTTTGAGAAAACCTAGGGATGGGGGACTATGGTTGCCGTGTATGGGAACACATAGGGAAGTCTTGTTTTGTCTCTTATTTCCTTGGTTTCTTGTTGTCCAAGTTCAATAAATATAAGAATGGATTTTTATAAAAATGATGAATCATCACCTTAATTATGATTAGGGGTAAGTTAGCCGTTTATGGTTGGGCCACATTAGTAAATGTGGTGGCCCAATGAAAACTCTTAAGGTGTCCCCTTAGTGGGGCCCTCTAAACTTTATATAGTATAATTTTTTTACTAAACAGTATTTTTCTTATATTATTAGAGTAAAACCAGTGAAAATGTATACTTGAACAGTATAAAATATCCTACTTATTCTTTGATTCACTTTTGGAACCCAAATATAGTATTTTTTATATATGTGTTTTTATCTTAGCAGTATACTTACACAACATCGTACCTTTTTTACACTATTTTAGGGTGGTCTTAGCATGCTTTTCTACTTTATTTATACCTTAATCATTCATTAATTTATATCACAATACTATAATTAATTGTGATATAAAATTTATTTTATAGATATTATTTACAAATTTGTGAGCATTTAAGCTCACAAAATCTGTATTTAGCAACCAACATCACATCAAGTTTACCATGAAACCTATTGTAACACCCGAGAATTTCTAATGCATTAAAAATGCATTAAGTTAAGTATTACATTAAGACGAAAAATACAGTTTAAGGAGAAAAATATTATATAATAACATGAAAATTTATATATTATTAGAATAATACAGTGTGAGAAAGTACACCGATAAAGTTATGCACTATAAAAATTACATTATAAAAGTAATACAGTGTAGAAATTAGACTGTTTAAGGTCATACAATATAGAAATTAGACTGTTTAAGTTGAAGCAGTATAGGAATAATATTGTTTAGAGAATACGGATGAATAAGGAATGCTGTAGCAATATAGAAAATATACCGACAATATAGAAAAAATATTGTCAGTATAAATTTGGATTGAACAAAGTTATATAATATTAAAATTTCATTATGTGATGGATGGAAATAAGTATGGGAGGTTATGGGACCTCATGATTTGTATGAAAAAGAATACTGACAGTATAGGAAAAATACTATCAGTATAAAATTAGACTGTGTAAAAAGTTAGTGGGACACCTTGAAAGTTTTGATTGGGGTCACCCCACCCACTAATGTGGCCCAATCACATTTGGCCACTCAAGGTAATCTAATTGATTACCAAGGTGATGACTCATCACCTTTTTGTAAAAAAAAGAAAAGAAAAGAAAAAGTGAAAGTGAATCAATTCATCATTTAAGAGACCATTTTGGTCTCCAACGTGCAAGAGGAAAAAAGAAGAAGAAAGAAATAAGGAAAGAAATAAAGAAAGGAAAGAAAGGAAGAAAGAAAGAAAGGAAGAAAGGAAGAAACCCATTTCTTTCTCCATCTCCATAGGTTTTTTCAAATATTTTTCAAGCCTAAATCTTAGTATATTTGTCCCACTTAAGTTTCAAGAATTTAAGATCAAGAGGTTCCATCAATTTTTAAGGTAAAATCCAAACTTTACTCTAAGTTTTCTAGGGTTTTTATGCAAGTTTTGATGGACTTTTTATGGTGAGGTATAGGCTTGATATCAAGGGAACTTTGAAGGGTTTCAAGCAAGGAAAAATGAAGACAAGCACCTTGCATGGATTAGGTAAAATCCTAATCTTTTTAATTAAGTTAAAGTTTGTGTTTAATATGCATATTAAGTGTTTGATGAAATGTTTAAGCCATGGCATGTAATATGGACATTATGGCATGGTTATTTTATATTATATGATGATGGTGATGGTGATAAAAAGAAGAAAGTAATGGTTTTGATGAAATTTAAAAGGGACTAAATTGCAAAGAAAAAAAAATTTTTGACAGATTTAGAAATTAGCAAAAAAGTCCCTCTAAATGGTAGAATTTCAAGAAATTTAAAACACAAAAGTTGTAGAATGCATCGAAACTATTAGGCCAATGCAGACAGTTTCTCAAAATTCTACCCAGTTTAAAAGTTATGAATTTTACGAAGTTTTGGGCACAAAATTTCAAGAAATGAAAACGTTATGAACAATTTAGAATTTGACCATGGTGCTTTTGTAGGTTTTATTCGTTGTGAAAAAACTAAACGTTTGGGTATAAATTGGTCGTTTTTGGTTCCGAGACCAAAAATGTAAATATTTTTGTATTTCAGGCCAAAACCGTAAAATTGTCTGAAAACTGAGTTTTTACTAGGGAACGTTGTTTTCCTACACTGCTATAGGCAGTAAGTATTATAGATGCTAAGTTTTAAAGGATTCAAAGTTTAGGCAAGGAAAGAATGAAAGAAAAAGAGATTAAGAGCAAAATGGTCATTTTGTGAAAATGGCCAAAACTTATCCGAAGCGCTCAATATCAGTAAAAAGCTCCTTAGCGTGAATTTTTTCATAATATGTAGGTAATAGAATAGTAAAGTTAAGCAATAGGTTTGTAGAGTTACGAAGTTGACGAAAAACCTATTAAGGATAAAATCGTCATTTTTGAGAGAACGGCTAAACAGAGTGAACCACCCGTTACACCAAACTGTGGTTATTTATTTGTTTATGTTTTTATTTTAATTTGAGAGTTTTTATTTAAGTTCTAGGCAAATTACTTTGATGATTTATATTTATTTTCTAATCTTTATTTTATTTAATAAAAACTGTTAACCCCCACTTAGGGGCGTTACACAGAGTCAGACATTCTGATTTAGCAAAACGTTCTTAGATGAAAAATGTTTCGTAATAAGTTAAGTATTAAAACCGCTAGTGAGACAGAAAGTTTAACTAAGGATTGCTTAAGAATAAAAGAATGATAACCCGATAGGTTACGAAGTTAAGTAAAAAGTACGGTAACCTGGTGGCTTACAAAATTAAAAGCAACGGGGTACAAGGTAAAGAGAATAGTAGACTAATAATACACCAAGTTATGAAAAGAAGGAATGAATGTTTAAGGTTTAAGTTAAGTTATCAATCAAGTGGATTGATAATAAAGAAAGTTAACTAATAAGTCGGCTGTCGTTTGATCAGGACACAAAGGAATGAGACAATAATGGAATAGAAAACGTTAGAGCTAAGTCCTGGAAAGTTTCAAACCTTACTTACAGCAAGAAGTAAATGATTTTTAAATATTTATGTATATGTTTATAAATGAGTTTGCAATTACTATGCAAGTTTCTTTTAAATTATGTTTGCATTTATTATGCAAAAAGTTTTAAAGATTCAAAGCAAGATTTGCAATGAATTTGCAACTATATATTTAAAGTCTATTTGCATATTGATATGCATAATATTTTGAAAAGTTCAAGTTATGATTTTCAAAGTATTTAAAGTATGTTTTACGTTTTGATAATGCATAATGTTTTACGTTGCATTTTGTTATGCAATAAGTTTCAAAATAAAAGTTATGATTTGTAAAATGTGGTTGCGTTTTATGTTGCATTTGTTATGCAATAAGTTGCACTTGTTATGCAATAGGTTATAGAGTATAAGATATGATTTGCAAATGTATTTGCATATGATGTGTTAGCATTTGTTATGCTCATTAACGTTAAAAAGAAGGTAAAGCACAGACGATAAAAGAAAGTGCCGTACCAGCCTCCTTGTTATGAGGCAATGAAAGTAAAGGTTTGACCTCCTAGATGTGAGGTACATGACCTCAATATTCGATGGTCTCAAGTCTTCCGCAAAGGAAGCATCATGTTTATGATCTCATGATTAATGATGTTGGTACAAACACTAAAGTAGAAATAAGGAAAGTTAAAGTAAGATTCGGAAAGATAAGGAACAATGATAGAAAGTTAAAGTAAGATAAGAAAAGTTAAGGAACAAGGATAGAAAGTTAAAGTAAGAAAAGAATGTTCATAAGACATTCATAATTGAAAGTTCATAAATGAGCATAAATGGAAACATGCATTTTGATTTTTATTTTTTTCCTTGTTATGAAACATTTTTATGCTATGGAAAACATTCTAAGGAATGTTTTATATTAAGTGATTATGAAAACATAAATGACGTTTATGAAGAGTAATCTGAGGATTGTTTTGTGTTAATTATTTCATGAAAAGCGTTTATGAAAAACGTTACAGAAATACTTTATGAAAAACGTTTTAAGAAATGTTTATGAAAAACGTTTTAAGAAAAAGGCTTTTATGAGAAAAGTTTTTAAGTATGTTTTAAATGTTTGTGAGATTACATTTGAACTTACTGAGCGTAAGTTTATAAAAAGTTTCTTCATGCTGTAGGTAGCCTTATAGATGATCAGTAGGACCCGTTAAAAGAGTTAGGTGCTACAGAGGACAGATGCGAGGATTTGGGTATGTATACCATCACAGTTTACTTCCGCTACTCTAAGAAAAGGTTTTCCATTATTTAATATAGTATTTTCAACGTTTAAGAAAATCAGAGTTTTAAGAAATATTTTCAAAGTTTTACGATACAGTTAACAAACTGTTTTATATAATTATAAAGTGAAGTTTTAAGCTAGGATTTAATAAATGTTTCTTATTAAGTTTTAAGAAACGATTTGAAATAATTTTAAAAGCAAATGTTGAGCAATGTCTCAACTTGAATGGCGACAGAGGTCGCAACAGTTTTTAAGTACGTTTTAAAGAATGTTTAAAGAAAAATTTTAATCAGTATTTAAGTAAGATTACTATTTATGAACGATGTTTAATGAAAGTAAAATGACTGCCTAAAAAGACGGGTCGTCACACCTATTAATATTGTTCATTTATACGTTATCGTAATTTTTATAAAAATACAATTTATAATGTTAAATTCATTAATATTGGATTTTATTAGTGAATTTCCCTTGGTCATTACACATGCTATCCCCACATCTCAGTTCATGGCTGGACATATTTATAACTATCAATTCATGTAAATTGACTCCATTGAATGAATACTTGGAAAACAAACCTGTAACAATGTTATCCGAATAAAACATATATCGATTTTATGATCAATCCTATCGAAGCCTTAACTCAGTTTATACATATAAAGGGTACTTCTCATGTCGAATAGCTGAGTCATTCGGTTCTACTCGACTCTTTCTAATTACAAACCTGAACCATCGTTTTGGGCCCTAAAACAATTTGGGCATGACCGAATTGTACCCCAACAGAAACCACAACTCATGTAGTTGCAGGCACTTTCTAGTGGTAAAACTACACACAACTTTACCTAAATATAAAGAGTTTGAATCTTTAAATTCAAAAAAAAAAAAAAATCAACTAACGTGAAAGACCTAACACTTTTCAAAGAAGAACATTAAAACAAGTAGGAGGGGCGTTTACAAATAGGACCTAAATATTAAAAATAATTAAGCAATTCATTTAGATATTAAAATTTAATTAGGGACAACTATCAGTATCAGTAAGAAGAAGGGTGTTTTCAAAATGAGAACAAGCGGATACATACCAACGGGACACGTATTGGCCGTTTGGTATTGTTTTCAAAATAGGTGAAAATATTTTTGTTTTGGAAAATAAAATTTTTTTAGGAATTATGCTGAAAGTATTTTTAAAATTTTTGTCTCAAAAAATGTATAAAAACATTTTCAAAAATCCTGAGAACAAAATCAAACCCAGTTATTTTTCAACCATATTGAATGCGACATGTCAATTTAAATTAATAAAAACGACTTCTACTAGAATTAGGTCACATTTCAATAGATAAAGGTGCCATGTTGCTTTTATGTACGGGGAGAAAATAGCAAACTTTTTGGTCAATTTGGGAAAATACGAGGTTTATTTTTGCAAATTAAAAAAGGTTTTCAACAGGACAATCCGCTTATTACTCCATGTAGGGACAAAAAAAAAGGTCGTTGTCGCAAAATGACGTGTCATGTTATTTCCACTGCAAATTTTGGTTGCACGATTCATGTTTCTTTTTTTCTTTATTCTTTATTTTTTTTATGTTTTTTATGAGAATTGTAAAGGGCAAAACCAATATTTTTGACAATTCTTACAATAGTTTTGTCAATTATACATTTTTTAATAGGACAGTTTGTCAGAGAATATGATTAGTGGGCATAATTTGTGGGATTAGTCAAATATGTATATAGCATAATTTGTGGGATTAGTCAAATATGTATATATGGCATGTGCTGATTATAGGCTGATTTGGATAGGATTTGATTTAAATTTCTTTTTTAATTTTTGGTGTATTTTTGGTGTATTTGAGCCTATAAAAGGCTGGCTTCTTGTACAGAGAAAGTAAGGAGAAAAAACTGATTCTCATTCTATTATTTCTCTTCAGTTTGTCATGGTATCGGAGCCCTGAGCTTCATTTCTGGGAAAATATTTCATCAGTTTTTTTTTTTTTCATTTTCTTTGTTGTTCATACCTGGTGGTGTGGGCAGAGAAAAAAAAAAAAAAAAAAACAAGATGTCAGAGATTACACAAAACAGCCCACAGCCTGAGGAGCCCACTGTACAGCCGATTCTTGGAGATTTGCAAAATATTCAAGCCGCATATAGGTTGAATGGTGCGAATTACTTGAAATGGTCTCAATTTGTTCGAACCTTCTTGAAGGGTAAAGGAAAGCTCAGCCATCTTCTAGGAACCGGGCCAAAGAAGGGGGATCCTAAGTTTGCCGCCTGGGATGAAGAGGATTCTATGGTTATGTCGTGGCTTTGGAATGCGATAATACCCGAGATTAGCGACACCGTAATGTTTTTGACTACTGCTCAAGAAATATGGGAGTCGATAAGGCAAACATATTCCAAAGTAAATGATGCTGCTCAAGTGTTTGAGATCAAGACAAAACTTGCAGCCACCAAACAAGGTAATAAATCTGTGACTGAATATGCTAATCAGTTAAAGAATTTATGGCATGAATTAGATTATTACCAAGTTCTTGAGATGAAAAACAGTGAAGATGCTGCTGTTCTTAAGGCTTTCATTGAAAAAGACAGAACTTATGATTTCTTGGCTGGCCTTAATGTGGAGTATGATCCAGTAAGAGTTCAGATTTTAGGAAAAGGGATACCATCGTTAAATGAAGCCATTGCAACCATTCGGGCTGAGGAAAGTAGAAGGGGAGTCATGTTAGACCTGCAGCCATTGGAAGGGTTTGCCTTACTCACCACTGGTGCTATCAACAAGCTGTGGAAAAGAATACTATCACTGCTGTCTCTACCGGTGCTGGAGAGATCAAGAAGACTGATTCAAAGGGCGTAGGTAAAAATAATTTAGTGTGCAATTACTGTAAGAAAATAGGTCACACGAAGGAAACTTGTTGGAAGCTGCACGGAAGACCACAAAATCACAACTAGCCTAATAGGAATTGGGGTGGAAAAAATTGGCAACAAAAGAGACAAGCCTACGCCTCGCAAACCAGCACCAACACTGTCATTGATCAGCCAAATTCCAGTGGAAGAGAATTCAACAAAGAAGATATCAATCGACTCAGATCTCTTCTTGACTCTCTAGAAAAACCTTCAGGTGCCTATTCATTGGCACTTTCTGGTAAGTCTCTTGACTCACATGCTTTTAATGTCTCAAATAATACCCCGTTTCACTCCTGGATCATCGATTCAGGAGCAACCGACCACATGACCAACTCATCCCATATTTTTTCTACATATAATCCTTGCCCCAGCAAT